>JAAAKQ030247860.1:0-10985 GCA_010016005.3 Zanna intricata | reverse complement strand
TTTTCTTTCTTGTATTTATGTATTCTGGGACCGGCCGCTGTACTCTGTCTGCGGAAGAAATAGTTTTAAGGATTTATTTAATTATATAAGGGTTATATTTAAGACTGGTATTTTTATTGTAGGTTTCTCCTGTCTCCCCCACCCCTGTGCATCTCTTTGTCAAAAACTGTTATAGAATGTACTTACAAAGTAGATGGTACATAAATATTCAATGAATTTTAAATACCAGAGCAAATAAAGCAAGTGGAAGCCTATATAATATTGTAAAATTTTAAAAATACAAGGAAATTATACAATGCAGTTTATACTATAAAATACTTAAGTATGATGTAAAAAAAAGTAAAGAATATAGAAAACTAGTAAAAGGAAGATCAGGTGATGTATTTGTATCCTGTAAATATTAATTTTTGTTATTCTTCAGCATTATTCTTAGCTGAAAATTTTGGCTCAGCTGGATAGGTTCATATAAACACATTCCTGAATGTGTTATAGATCTGTTACAATCTATAATATCAGTGGAGCTTAATTCAAAATAATGTTTCTGTTGCTATTCTTGGTAAAGGTGCTCTGACCTCCCACGGATCTGTGTAAGAGAGCAATCCCTGCTGCCTTAAAAGGGGCTTAGAATTTCTTTGAGCGAGTTGTTGCCTTATTTAATAGTCCTTCTGTGGATTACTCCTTTTTTACCTCTACTTTTTGCCTTTATTTTCTTCCACCTTTTTGGCTAAATTCTAGCAGGTTATCTAGGGATGCAGGGGGACATTAAAATTCAGTATCCTTCATATCTATCTAATCTGGAGGAGGGTATAGTTTCTCTTATGAACCTATCAAGCTAGTGATAATGTTTCTGTAAAAAAGTCTAAATAAATAGCTCTACTCAGGTGGAATATTTAATAAGTAAAAATGGACCATCTAATTATTCCTAACAAGAAGTAAGTAAATATTTTTGTAAGAAAGGGTTCAGTACTATCATAAATGAAATGATTTTAATAATTAAAAAATAATAATTTCACAATTGCTAATGGAATTTTTTCTTATTTTCTTTTGCTTCAGGTAATTCAACGGTTCATTTAATAATCAAAGGGGAGCTGCTACATAAGTGGCTCTCCTTACATTGTGGTACTCCCTTTTACTATAGGATAATTTTCTACTTAAGGTACTTACTTTTATTATTATTGTTTAATATTATTAATTTGCATGTTACAATCAAGTTGTGTACTTTTTAAATTGATAGCATAATACTAAGATATAATTGCAGTAGGTCCCCAGTCCCACTAGGATCCATTCATAGGAATTTTCCTGTAAGGATCTTTGTATATGTTTCTGATTCAGGTTCAACATAAATTTTACATTCAAATTATTAGATAAGCAGTGTAGATTAAGTTTTATGAAAGTAGATGTAAAGTCTTGTATATGTTGCTTAAGTTTTTTTCAGGTTCAACAAAGATATTATTTTATTATCACTATTTTGTTATTACAGTTAAGTTGCATCCCAATCCCTAATAGGGTCCCAGTAGGTTTCCACATTGATAGAATATGGAAGGTTTTATGAAAGTTTTGTATATTGTGTATGTTATTTTTTCAGGTGTAACTTAAATTTTACATTAAGATTAATTAGATCAAGCAGTATAGATTAAGTTTTATGAAAGTAGATGAAAAGTTTTGTATATGTTGTGTACTTTCTTGATGTTCAATATCGAGCTAGTTTTATTATCTAAATTGTGTCCTCGGTCCCAATCCCTAATAGTGTACCAGTAGGTTTCCCTATCAATAGAATATGATTTTTTCAATGTAATTGTATCACATGGGAATTGTGTTCATGACTTGTGGTTAGGTCCAATTCCTATGTGATAAAGGGGGAGGATTTTTAGTCTGTGAGGGCCCAACACTTCCATCTGTGCGGGCAGACAGTGGCTGGTAGAGCTTTTTTCTCTACAAGAAAAAAAAAGTATTATATATGGTACTAATCTTTCTGCCGAGTCATTTTGAGTTGTAGGTGCTATATTGGGTCTACTTTTAATTCATGGAAGCTGTGTCAAAAAAAAAAACAATGGTTACTGATTACTCAAATATAATATTGAAAGTGGAAAATGATTATGGATGCTAAAGAAAATTTTAGTTAAAATGATTTTATCATCAAAGTTTCAAATCTGGATTGAATAAAAAATGAGTACTTTTTAATGACTAGTATAATTTTTTAAAGCAACAAAAAAAAAAATTAATTGTATCTGGAATTGTGATTCTAACTAATTTTTGGGTGCTGAATTCAAAACTGTTATCAGAATTTGTGTAAAACATCATGATTTTAGATACATATGATTTATTTACCAACAAATGCATAATTACTGTTATATCAATATTTAAAAAAAAATTACTTAAGTGTATTTATTTATAATTGTTTAAATCAATCAAATTTTTATCTATTCAAACACAGATAAATTAAAATACATTAACAGGTTAAGTCACAGACTTGTTTTGGTGTGATGTTAGTTCTACACATGGTTGCCAACCAAAAATCTTACCTTCTACCCAACAAATATTTTTTGATTATTCTTTTTAAACAAATTTAAACAGAGCAATGATTATTAATTTACTTCTACTATACTTTTTTCATGTTTTAGGACCATATGCCAGTTCTGGTATGCACGTGCTGTTGATAAAATTTTAAATGTTTTTCCCCTTGTGTCCATGTTACCAAAAGTTGTATGCATGAAAATTAGCTTTATTTACTATTTTCTATCATAATATGTAAGGTACAAGGTGCATCCCAAAAGAATCAGACCTACTTTGAATTCTCCGCGCTGACGTTATTCTTTTTTCATCTGGCTTGTGGCATCCCCATTTGACTGTACGACACATCCCCATCTGTCTTTCCTCTTTCTGAAACAGTTATGGAATTCAGGTTTTGGAATGGCCTTAAGTGCTCTCGTGACATTCTTTTGAATCGTCTCTGTGTCGTCGAACCTGCCCTTTGAGTGGAACTTTCAATTTTGGAAACAGTCAAAAGTCACCAAAACAGCTATGTTGGAACTGTACAGAGGCTGACGAAGTTGCCTAATTTGGTTTTTTGTTGTTAACTGTTGTTTTGTTTCGGGATCATAACCATAAACCCACGATTCGTTACAGGTAATTATCTTTTTAGCACATTTTCATCACTAGGGACTGTTTCTAAGTTATCCTGAGCGACTTCAAAGCGAAGGTTTTTCTGCGCCACCGAGAGCAATTTTGGAATGAATTTTGAACAAACGTGAATCATTTCCAAATTATCGGGTAAAATTTTCCAAACACATGTTTTCGGAATTCCAAAATCACTTCCTAGTTCACGCGCAGTCAAACGATGATCTTTTTCAATCGCAAGTCGCACACGCTAGACATTTTTAGCTGTTATTGGGATCGAAGGTCGGCCAAAACGTGGGTTACTACTTATACCACTCTTTTATTTGTATTTTGCTCATAAACTCGTTTTCAAAGACCTTCTGCATCATTTCAATAGTTTCTACAAAACTTTTTTCAAGTTTGAAGCAAAACATAATGCAAATTCTTTGATCTGATCTCTCCGTCATTTTCAGCGATTGCTAAATCCGACGAACATCAACAAAGCACTCTAAATAAAACGTACTGTGCACGAACTAATACGTTCTGTTGATAACTGCGGCATCTGTCTAGTTTGGGAGAAGTTACTGGTTACTTTTGTACCTCACAGAATTTGCTACGAACGTTGGGGCGGAGACTTAAAACTAGGTCTTTTTTTTTTAAACACACCTCGTGAATATAAATGACTACAAATTATATTGGAAATATAAGAGGTTATCACTTTTTCATATGGTTCAGAACTACAGACCATATCTACAAAGGATTAGGATGAAAAAAGAATAAAAACAGACTAAGAAACAAATATTATTTCAAATCTGGCCTTGATTTACAAAATGAGTAAATATTTTCAATAATAGAATCATTAGTCTAATAAAGATATTTTTATTGATAGACAAAAACAATAAATTACTTTTTTATATCTGTAAGAATGAGTATTGTCATTATATCTATAAGTAAAATTGTTGAAATGAAATGGTTTCATAATAAAATAATGAAATGGTTTCTTTTATATTGAATTTATGTTTCAGTAAGTAAAACAAATCTAACGAAATACAGTAATTATTTCATACATACTGTTAATACAATGACATGACATATCTCATTAGCTAGACGGAAACAGATCTTAAAATATCTGTAGCAATAAAAATGAAAAATAAGGTGTTGTTTCCCATTCCTTTAGGTGTTGGCAGCAGTTCATTATGGTTATTCATTTCAAGAAAGCCAATCAGGATGTTCTCTCTGAACTTAGTAATGCTCATTTTTTTATTTGTGTTTATTTTTTTTTATATAAATAATGAGCATTTACAAATGATGTGTTCAATAATATTTTGAAAGACAGTTTCCAGTACCATTTGACCCTCCTCCTAACAGTAACAGAGTAAGCTGCTTCCTGATCAGATATGTCAATAAATGACTTCATGTTATTGTAGTTGACTATCGTTGATGGTTTCATTACTTAATAACTGCATTTAGTTTGGACATCACGGTAGGGACGGATTCTGTTGTTAGAAACAAAATACCTCTTTTATGTTGCCACTTTCCAACTTTAATACTTATCTCACTTTGTCTTATGACCACTTTCCTTCTTTTCACTTTGGATGTTACAATGACCCGAGGATTAATAAAAAATTTGAAGAATTTAATACCATATTTGTGGATTTTTTTTTATTGTAAAAAATTACTATTATTTTTATAATAGTAATTTTATTTTTTTTATTGCCTGAAACTCAAACATTCTTGGAAAGGAACACTGTCTCATCAATACATATTTTATCAGAGAGAACAATGACTGACTGAAATATTTCATTCATTTTATCAAGCAAAGGAGAAATTTTGTTAAGTTTATTGCCTTCAAGACAGTCTTCATTATTGAAAAAAATGGATTAATTTCAATGAAGTCTAAAACCTTGTCCAGCTGATGTCACAATTTGATGAAAGATCACTTTTGTAAATTATATTTGCACTCCAGTAGTCTCTCATGGGTGGTTTTCTGTTTAATTCCATCTATAAGCAAAGTCTTAACAGATTTCTTATCTTATTCACATGTGTATTTTCATAATTTTCTAAAAATTAATGTTCTCTCAGTGAGTCTTCCAAAATATAAAGAACGATTTTCTGTTCTGTATACTTGTTCATTTGCTCAACTATATAATTCAAAACTCCATTTGTCACCAATGCCAAATAAATATCAACAGGGGTCTTGCCAGTTAAATGGTCTAAGAAGATGTTTTTCAGGGTTTCTCCTGTATTAGAAGATTTACCTTACTTGCATTAACATGGCCTCACTCTAATAATTGTTTCTCCTTTTCCCCTTGTTTTAGAATGAGTCATTTCTGAGGTCATACCATCTCCAGCAAGTTGAGGGTTTATTGAAGATCAAGTATGGATAGCTGCAACAAGCCCGTTACCACAATACCAATAACAAGCCCATTAACAAGCATATTACCACAATTTTCATCATAGTCATCACAATGGTCCTATGGTGATAGGCTTAACTGATTATATAATGGCACATTTGGCTGATCAAGTATAGATGTAACAGATATACCTTCACCTGTGCTAATAGATGCCATATCTCTGATAGCAGTATTTAGATCTATTTTTTTTGGGTTCATTGCTGGAAAAAAAAATTAATACCATAATCATGATCAAAAAACTTCTTGCCTAATTTAGATTTTCTCCATGAAATTTCTAGAATGTTATCCGATTCAGAGTTAGATAATTCTTTATCACTGAAATCATTGTGAAAATTTAAATTTTCACTCAAATCTTCATCACTCATATTTTAAAATGACATAATTATAAATAAATTAAAACAGGTAAATTGAAATGTAAACAAAAACAAACTATAAAACTAAACAGCTTCGACCAAAACAAATAAAAGGTTGAAAAAATAAAACAAAACTTAACATGAAGAAAATAATTCAAATCATCTGTAATCACGATTTCAGCTATATTAGGCTCATTAACCTAATATTAATATGGCTTAAATATTAGCCATATTTGATTTCATTTAGTTGCAATCCAAGTATACTTTTCTAGAACCCAAGCACATAATTTTCCTTTTTGAAAGCATATACAGAGAGTAATGATAAAATAGAATATTATAGTTTTAAACTTTCTGGCCGTCAGATTCATTTATAATGATGTCTACATATGAACCTAAATTGGTACACAGGCACAGCAGGATATTTGTCATGTACCAAAGTTTCTACACAGGGGCATTAAGGAAAGATCGCTGTGTACTGTAATTTATACATACAAGACCTAACCTGTTAATACAATTTTAAAATAACAGTTTCTAAAAGTCTAAATCATTGTAAATGTCTTTAAAAAACAATTTTTTAAAGTTTAAATAATTGGAATTGAATTTTTAAAATATGTTGACAAACTTTTTTGCTTGTATGATGTTTGATCAGTTTCTCTAAATAGAAACCAACAATAGTAACTTATCATTTCAGGATCTGATCTTCCTGGGTACTAATGCTCCATGGTCAGAATATCCTGATGGAAACACTCTCCTTGCTCATTGTTGACAGAGCCCAATTTTTCAGGAAAAGGTCTAGGTGGGAATGTAGAAATTCATTTTTAATGATATCCTACATCCTATATATTTGTAATTTTCTAATGGCTTATTAAAAGCAAAAAAAAAAAACAAACATAGTTTTCATTTTCTCTGTAGGCTAAAAAACCACTAATATCACTGAAGGGCTTCCATGCAGCTAATTCAGATTTGCTAAGTTTATTATCAAAAGTTGAGTCCTTCAGCAGGTTTGTTGATTTGTAGACTGGTAATAATATTCCTTGAGCTTACCATCTCTCAGTTTAGGAAAACTTATTTTTAAATGATTAAATCTCATTCATCTTTGTCTAGTGCCTTAAAAATTTTTCACGAGTTCAATTTTTATATAAAGCAACGAAGTATGATTTTACCACTCTTATTTAATGATATATGCTTTACATTTTTTTCACTGGCCATAAAGTTCTGCCCGTAATGGGCAATTCTTTACTTGGCAATGTTTTTTTGTATCACAACTACCCCAAAGACAAAGAAAATAACAATATTTTGTAAATCTGCAAAGTAAACCAAGACGTAATGCAACAACTTTCAGATTAGCGCAAAGTTGCCACATATGCTCTATATTTTATCATTTCTAATATTGATGCCACATATTCATATATTTCTTTCATGTCGACTGCATGAGCTAATAGAATGGATGTCTGTTTGTTACCATTATGCAATAAAACTGTTTTCATGCTAACTTTAGAAGAGACAATAAAAAGATGCCATTCTTTTGGAATATGCTGAATTTGAAGGTCTTTCATCAGGCCATTGAAATCAGTACAAACACATAATTTTTCATAGTAAAATAAGCTGAAAGAGTTTTCTTTTGTGTTTTAAACGTAGCAACTTTTATTTTTTCTGCTAAAAGATTCCATTGTTGCAGTCTGGACCTCAGGACGTTCAGCTTGTTGCTTAAACAACTCTAAATTGCATAAAATTAATTTATATATTACAGAATCATTGTTCTGGTCACTAATAATGAACCATTATTGTGAGCCCCCAAAAAATAAAATTTGGAAGATATTAATGTAAAATTATTTGAGCAAATCCTTATTTATCAAGTATAAAGAATATTCAGTGTTTTTCCACATTCTTTAATAAGTACTATTTAAAAATTCATTACATTGTGCTTTAAATTGGTGAAGAGATTTCTTAAATAGTTTAATAATTAATTTAAAATGGTCATGGAAGAATAATAAGGCTATTTGTTATAAACTGAAATATTATGTTGAGTTACATAAAAACAGTTCTGTTGTCTAGTTTGATAGAAGTGGATATTTTTATCAGAAACACTTCTGAAAAATAATATTGAATAACTTAACTTCCAGTGGGATATAAAAGTATTAGAAAATCATGATTAGAGTTCATCAGCAAAGTACCAGTTTGAGAAATAGAAAAATAGAGAAGATTATGAGAAAGAGGAATAAAGACAAAATAATTTACAAAAAATTTACCAAAAAATAATACTATATATAAAATAAAAATACAAAAGTTATTTAAAGAAACTGTTTTTAATTTTTAATTAAAAAACAATAAGTATGAAACAAAACTAATAAAATAAAAAAGGAAGAAATTCTCAATCACCTTCCTTACAATATTACATAGTTGCTGGAGACTTGTAGGATGATTTGCCACATACTCATATTACCTGTCAAATGACTCTGGAACATAATAAGAAATAATAAATCAAATGTCTCTGTCTCTGCCAAATCTGTCCCTTTCTTTATTTGTTAATTCACTCATTTTTTTCAAAATTACAATCAGTTAACACATAAGGCAACATTAAAAAGATATCATCAGTCAAGCAATGTAAAGTAGTGGACAGTTCCATCAGTTAGATAAATATTTAAAGAGTTTTCAGCATTATTTGTCTAAAATAATTTTAAATGTATGGTTCAATGAGCCTTTTTACTCAATATTGTCAGGCTGGAGAATCTATTTAAAATTTATAAATGTCAACAAATACACCCATGCACGGATGTAATAAGTACATCATTACATGTGTGAAATTCAGAACATTTCACATCTCAATTTCTTATCAAATCGTATTAAGTTCATATTTCTCTTTACTGGCGTGCATTTTTACTTAAATTGTTTTATATTTGCTAAATTATACAGAAGTATCATCCGTCAGATCTCTACTGATGTGCTTCTGAGAGGTGTGATGCTAAAGTAATATTCATGAACAAAGTACCAACAGAAAAATTATATTTTTAATTATGAAGTGCAGTCTTCTGAAATTATTTGATTACTGATAAATTTTCAGCCAGAATATCAAAGAATGCTGTCTGTGTTTAGTCGCTGCCGCTTTCTTTTCATATATTTAAAATATATTTTGGTACAGTAATTGCAAGTTGTAATGTAATTTTTAAAAAAATGACAAAATATCATACCTTTTTGTTTTTAATTTAGAAAAAAATTCATTATAGCAAATATTTCATTGCAGATTCAATATAACAAAGTAGTTTATACTAATTTGTAATGATGAGTAAGACTTGTAATTAATTCCAACTGAAAAATTATATAAATATATATATTTATATTTAATAGATCAATCGAAGTATAGAATAATTTTACTAGGATTAATTACATTACTTATTTCATTACATAAGCAAAATATTAACTGGATTACCAAAATTACACAAACAAAAACTGCTCCTTCTTACATTATATATGAAATAATAGACAAAATTCTCAGAAATAAAATAAGTTAGAGGATAAATGTAATATAAAAAATGGATATGAATTAGTAAATAAACTAAAATTCTTAAATGTAAATGATAAAACTAAAATGGTTAGTTATGATATCTCTATTATGTATTCTAGTAGACCCATAGAAGTAACTATTAATATATTTTTTTAAAAAATTAGAACAGAATCATAAAGGTACTTTAATTATTGAAAATATCATTGTTATTATAAGGAACATATATAAACAAAATTATTTTAGTTTTGATTACAAATATTACACCCAGGAAAATAAACTACCAATGGGTTTCCTTTATCATCCATATTGTCTCAGGTTTATTTAGAGAAGTTTGAAGATAAGATAATTTACAGGCACATACACATGATATTTTAATGTGGACTAGATGATGATATCTTTATAGTCTATAACTTGATGATAAATGACTAAAATTTAATAAACTTGAATAAGTTAAACTCATACTATAATGATTTGAAATTGACAAAAAAAAAATTATTTACATGTTAGTATTGAGTTTAGAAAAAATAATCAATGCATAACTTCAGTATGCCAGCCTCTGTGGCATGAGTGGTAGTGTCTCTAAATAAATCATTTAGATGTTAGTATTGAGTTTAAGAAAAATAATCAATGTATAACTTCAGTATGCCAGCCTCCGTGGCACGAGTGGTAGCATCTCGTCCTTTCATCCGGAGGTTGAATCCCAGTCAGGAATGGCATTTTTCAACACACACTACAATTCATTCATCTCATCCTCTGAAGATATACCTTAACGGTGGTTCTGGAGGTTAACCAAAAAAAAAAAATTAACTTCAGTGTATAAGAAACCCATATCTAACAAAACCACTATACATATATAGCTTCAAATCACCCATGGTCACATAAGATTAGTACTTATACAAATATGGTAAATAGAGCAATTAATTATATGAAACATAATGTAAATAAAAATGAATTAAACAAGAAATTGAATATTATAAAATGGATTGCTATATATTTTGGTTATGATACTAGATTGATAATTTATAATAATTATTTATAATAAACAAATGTTAAAAATTAAATATAACACAATTTAATACCAACAGACAACCCACAAAAAGTTGAAAATATATACTTAAAGTATGTATATACTGAAATATTCAGAACATATTCCAAAGTTTTATGATAATAAAATGTTTAAACCTGCATACCAGATGAATAACCACATAATAAAACACCTAATAAGAAATAAACGTAATAATCCTTCTTATGTATACAATTTGAGTGGTATTTATAAAATTGAATGTAATGATTGTAAACATTTTAGAAGTTATAAAAAAGATAAGCTGGGTTTTTTTCAATGTGTCGGATCATTTGATTAAATGTAAGTACACAATATCAGATATTCAAACAAACTTAAAAATACTAGAAATTAAAAATGTAATATGGATATGAATAATGAGGGTTTTGACAATTTAGAAAGGTATATATATATATATATATATATATATATGTACAGGTGTATCAAAACTGCACGGCAATCTCTCTGAAACGGATTCTATATATATGCCTGAAAACGTTTTGTTAGTGAGTTACGGCTAGCGAAAGATTTCGCCCGGTTTTCAGTTCCTCCCGTTAAAT
>JAAAKQ030247827.1:0-10985 GCA_010016005.3 Zanna intricata | reverse complement strand
ACCTCATTATAAATAAAAACAAGAAGATAATATTTTTATATTAAGAAAAATTTTTCCAAAGTTGAAATTTTTCTTACCTTTTGTATATATATATATATATATATATATATTTATATGTATTTATATTTTAATATAGTAAACATAGAAATATATAATAAATATATTATATATTCTGTAACATTTCAAATATTTAAATTATGACATTTTTTTTATTCATGCCAATTATAAAAGTTTTTTATATCATAAATTTATATAGTAGCGTGTATACCAGTTTTTAGTTGCTGTTGATAGAGAAAATATTGAAGTGATTATGTATGGAGAATAAAGGATCAAATGATGAAGTCTTGATATCTTTTAAATCTAAATGACCGCCACACAGCTGGACTGCAAACATAGTCATTACGACTTTTTAGAAAGAGACCATTGATATCGCAATACGCAATAAAGACCACTAAAATTTATACTAAACTATAAATATATGTATCGAGTTTAACTCAGATGGACATAACCTCAAAGTTATCTTATACCTATAAGTTATTATTATATCTATAATATCTCTCTTTAATTATATTACAAACTGCCGTTTAGCTCTTAGCTACTGGTAGGTAGTTGTAGGTTGGTTAAGAGGCAGGCATACATATATATATATATATATATATATATGTAGATGGGTAGTTAGATCTACCTCAATTACAACAAATCTATAATACGGTAATGCTAATCCAAATATGATCTAAATTTTTATGTGGTACATTTTTTCCTTTCATAAATTTAATTTATTATGTCTCAAATTTTTTTTACTTATTTTAATTTTTATGACTTGTTTTAGTTTCTGATAATCAGTCATTCTTTTGGTTAGTACAAACTAAATTTTCTCAATTCCTTTCTAATCTGATTTCAGTTCTTTTTTTTTTTTAATCTTTATATCGGTTAAATCCTTTATCATCATTTATCTTCTTTTTATATATTCAAAATTATTCTTTCCTGTATTCTTCTTATTTCCTACAGTTAAATTTCAACTACATCAAAGATTAACTACTAATTTATTGGACTCACCAAACTTGTTTTTGAATTTCTAAAAAAAAAAAAAAATCTTTTTTACTCTAATTCATTTTAATTACTCTTTAAAATGAAGCAATTTTTTTTTTTACTTTTTCAGGGTGCTAGTTGTTTTAAAAGACCATTCGGTTTAATATAGCGTTATAAGATATACCATTCGGTTATATAGGGTGGTTAAATAATAATCTTTTAAAATTTTTGTGGTATATTTTGAAATTAAGATTACAAATGACTTGTAGAATTAATATTTTTGGAATTTTTAAAAAATAATTTTTTTTTTATTTATTTTATGTTTTGAAAGCTAATAGACTTAAATATAAAATCCAACCAAACTAGGGTTAAAAGATTATTTGTTCATTTTAAACACATATTAGTACAAATGAATTTAATGAAAGGAAATATATTACTTAAAACAATGCTTGAAGGATCAATAAAAGATACAAAAAGAAAGGCTGGAGAAGAGTAAAAATTATAAATGACGTAATAGGGATGAGAGGTATTAGGATATTAAAATTGTAGCTGGGAATAGAGAAGAATGAAGATCGATGTGGTGCAAAGGACTTGCTAAAGGCAAATAAAATATTACAAAATTAATTTCGATATTATTGATCATGGTAAAATATTGTTCCCAAGATTATTCTTAAAATTATTATTATTAAAAAAATGGATACATTAATTTGTTGGTTTGCCCTAACATTTCCAATCTTACAACCATTAAGATGAGAGGTGCTAGTCAATTTTCTAAGAATGCTATACACCAGTCCCTGTGATGAACAAAATAAAGGTATTTTTGTAGAACTGAATATCGTTAGATTTGTCGTATCGGTGTTCATGCTAGATTATACTACTTGTATTTTTCTCATTGAAAAATGTATTTTACTCATTGAAAAAAGGGAGTAGGAAATCACATAACTCCTAACATCCCTTGTAAACCTAGAAATAGATATCAAATACGAGTAAATAAATGATGAAAAATAATAATTTTGATGCGTTGTAAATCCATATTTGTTCCTAACTCCTAGTATCCCTCAGGTTTGAAATATGAAGTCGTTTCCATATTTTAATATCACTTTGTGCGATGGAAGTAGTGTTATAGGTAAAAAATTTTTAAATACATGGTTTTCTACATTTTTTGACATTTTAAGGTCCCCTGATTCTAAAAATGAAAAAAAAAACCGTCCCACAGTCTTGTATGTGAGAATTTTTGTATCTGTTTATCTAATCTTAACGTCTATTTTGTTTAACTTCTTCGGAATGAGTTAACTAAACGTGAAATTTGATATCGTAACTCTTTTTTTGATGCCATTAAATTTAATTAGATCCGGACAACCGATTCATTCTCTTTAACCCCATAATGAAGTTAAATACAGCTAGAAAAGTTTCACAACTACGTTACTAAGTTTCTTCTTGAAGAAGTGTGATATCCCTTATAATCTGTCTACCATAATTTTATGAATTATGATGGAATTATTTGGGATAGGGTAGAGATTTAGTGATTGTATTTTGTGTATCAAAGATCGACAATTGGAGGTTAACTACACCAAATTACAAGTAGTTTTAGTTTTTAGGTTTTAATTAATAACATGTTTTGGCCTAATAAATCTGACTAACCCATTGAGATTAATGAAATTAAATCGAATTATTTTTAACATGTTTTTTTTTTTGGGAAAATAATTTATATTTGGTTAAATTTTTTTTTAATACTCTATGATAATTTTATCGTTACATTTCAGTGAAATAAATATGGCTGACTCATAACTTGGTTATATTTTCCAACTGGAATCCCATAAAAGTTTTTTTCTTTTAATTTTATGATTTACGCATTATTATTCAAAAATCATTTGTTTTATAGACTTTTAACTCTTTTATTTATCTAACACTCCTTTGAATTGAAATCAATTTAAAGGTGTGTCACTTTTTATTTCATTTTTTTGTATGAACTTTATACATTAGACTAGGAAAAAGAAAAATATCTATTTAATACATATATATCAGTACACTAGCAAAAAGCGGTAATATTTAAACGGTAGAAGAGGAAGGGGATTACGTATATGCAGCACGCGAGGATGGAATGTTGAGATTTTATGGAGCATGCCTGGACGGCTGCTGCTGCCGCCGCAACATCAGGAGCGGCAGCAAAAGTACCAGTAGAAGAAATAAAAGCAAGCAGTAAGCAGCTCGCACTAGCCACTACTAATTAGCATTTCACCGAGCCTCAGGCTTAAACCGCACCAAGGCACGTCGCCTCACTTCTCTTACCGCTTTACCTCCAAGTCGCTCGATGTTCGTTTTACACAGTGAACGATTTGATCTAAATCGACTTCTTTTAATCCGTATCACTTAAAACTGAATGGAGATTATATATGAAATAAGGAATGAAAAAACAAACATTTTTTGTAATGGTCTTAAGCTTATTATATTAATTATAAAAAGTTTCATCTTTACTCCTTACGTAAATGCATTTGCGGTCGCACGCATGCAGACATACAATCAAATTTATATTAATAGACTTAAAAATACATTTAATATAATCTTGCGAACAAAACCGAACGGAATACTAAACAAAAATATTCATTTTGGTTCTCTTTCAAATTGTAAATCAAATACTGGTTATAAATCAGTTTATAATAAACGTACGCGTTCATGTACTGCTTGCAATTTGTTTTTTCTTGCACTACAATTTCAGTTAAGTACTGTTTACTACTAAAATGAACAGCTGAGGCGATAAAACATAGTTTTTTCCCTCTAATGTTAATTTATTGGAAATATAAAATCTTTACTAATGAGTTTGTTCGCTTCAGAGCTCCAAAAAATTAAGAGAGGACATGTAATATTCCATTTTTTTGCTTTATAATTTTTATCCATATTAAAATTTTAAAAAATTGAACAGTTCGAACTTTAGTTATAACTTTATATTTAATTTTAAATTAATGATTTCTCAAAATTATCGTCTAATAATCGTTCTTTTTTTTGCAATCGTTTGTCCATATACGATGATAGGTGATCTAGATGATATCAATTAACCAATCATGCCCCTTTGTTAAAATATTCTCGTAAAATAAACTATTTTTTTTTTAAGAAAAAACAATAGTCAAACAACTCATTAAAAAAAAAATTATTATTTTCTTTTATTTCTCCTAAAACATTTGATATTTTTAAGTCGTTAACAAATTTTTAAAAAACAAGACAGATAGTTTAATAACTATTATTTTGGTAAAAAATAATACAATATCACATTCGTGACAGCTCTAAGGTCTTTTTTTTTGTGCCCTAAGCAAACAAAAACTGTACGGTCCGTCCTTTTTTTTTAGGAGACCACCATAAACGGTATTGTTTATCTGAATATTCTTCAAAATTTTCTAATTCCTGAGTTAGACGCCTCAGTTAGCTGAGGAAGTCAGTTCTAATTCCTCAGTTAGCTGATAGTTGGGCGCCATTACTATCAGCAAGATTGAGCACCATCTCATTACCGCCTAAAAATACGAGATTTTCTTAATACTCGATTCCCAGGGCGGTGGAGGTGAAGGTCCAGTTGCATGGCCAATTTGCTCCTCAGATTTTTCTTTGTGGAGTTTCATTAAAGATCGGGTTTACGTACCGCCTTTTATTGCTGATCTTGTTGAGTTAAGACTTGAAATTAATGCCGGAGCTGCAGATTTATCGCCCTCTTGCTGGCTACAATGTGGAATTACATCGATTTCAGCTGGGATGTATGTCGCATTACAAATGGAAACTATATGAAACCTTAAGTTAATGTTAGGTGAAAACTTGTTATATAATTGTAAAATTGAAATTTCAATCTAATCTCTACGTTATCTCAATATATCTTTATATGTTTTTAAAGTTGTGAAGTCCTTTTTGAATCGCCTGTTATTATAATTAAAATATATATCTGTATTTAATTAGACTATTAATGTTATTAAATAAAAACTGTATAATAATTTATATAATGTATGTACATAGGAAATACGGTTTGAAACGTTTAATTGTTAACCTTTATTTAAAAAATACATTCTTTTATAATCGATTAGGCTAACCTTGCTAGGTCAATTTCAAGCCAAATTGTTTGGGTCGTGACTGACACTATAAACTTAACGGCAAAAAGGTACTTTAATCTATAATTTTGTTTTAAGATAATGAGCAATTTTATAAAAATGTTTTCATCAAAAGTGAAATCAGAATTTAATTTAGAAATTTAATGAATTTGTTTTTAATAAGAAATAGAATCTATAATGTTTCTAAGTGACTAAAGATTTAGGAATATAACTATAATTAAAACAAAAAAAAAATTTGAATATTACATACATTTAATTTTGTAAATCTTGATAGTTTTTAGAAAAAAAAGTTTTTAAAAAAGAAAGTCAGTATTTTTATTAAAATGTTACATACTTTAAATAAAAAAAGTTTTTTTTATTTTTTATAAAATAACATATTGCGCAACAACATAGCAAGCTCTAATTTAGTTTTTATATACACAATATTTTATATTTTCGTGTGGATTAAAAATTCCAGAATTGTTAATTATTTATTAATCATATAGTATATATATATAATAAAATAATAACATTACATAATTTTAAAATTAAAAAAAGTGTAGAAATATTACTTGAGAACAAAATAGATTTTAACCTTTAACCAAAGAAATCAGTAAAATGTTTCATACTAACCCGGATTTAATACCTTTATTATTTCACCAATAATATTGGCTAATAAATAGTAATAAAATTGTAAAACTATTGTTTACTACTAATAATTATAGATATAACAATAATTTTTACCTTCATCTATGCATTAGTAATTTGTTATAAGCTGTAATATTACATTCACATAAACCGTCCACTCTGCAATAGAATGCACTCATTACGCCAATTGCAATTTTATTATAATTAGTGTGCATTGACTTTAATAATATTGTTTCATAACCAGTCTTCTTCCTCTTCTAATCTATTCATTCTCTATTTTTCTATCTCTTTCTTTCGTTTTCTGATGTTTTCTTTTACTAGCATATATTTTTTACTAATCTAATCTACCATTAATAAAGCATATGTTTATGAAAGACCACCCAAAATTATTGTACTACTTATAATTGTCATCTTATATATATATATATAATTATAAATGCAATATATATTCTAAAAAAGTTAAAACAAAGGTTGCAATTTATATAAATATAATTTGTGCTAATATCAAAATATACGCTATCTAGTAGCCATCCCTATGTTAAGCCTACTTGTTAATTATAGTAATCTGTACCTATTTAAGGATGGAATATTTAGTATAAGCTTATATACTTTGATGTGTTTTTAATAATAATTACTTATTTTTTTTAAATATAAATGCAATTATAATATGTGTCTAGTATGATAAAGCTTGTCTTTGAAAAGTTTTTTTTTAACCGACTGAAAAAAATTACGTTTTACACAAAGAATGTTTTTACTTCCTTGTACGAATTAAAGGATGTATTGTGATCATGAATAATTTCGGTATTCAGATTTCAACGGAAATATCCCTTTTGACTAATCCCTGGAATCCATTTTGATTAGTTTCCGCGTGGCATCTGTACGTATGTACGATTCTCGCATAACTCAAAAACGAATAACCGTAGAATGTTGAAATTTTGGATTTATAACTGTTGTAATATCTAGATACCCATTGGCACTTTTGATCGTAATCAACTGAACCAAAAGTTTCCAAATAAAAGGCCAAAATCCCCAAAAAAAAATTTGATTTTGGACTTTTTTTTAACTGCAGTAATAATAAGCTCGCATTGAGAGTTTCCTAACCATATGATTATATCATAATTGGTACTTATTTTTATTCGACAAATAAAATTTAAGTTAATGAAATATTTGGATCTTACAAGGGAAGGCACATCGGTTCGAATCCGATTTCATCTCCTTTTTTTCTTTTAACTTTTTTTTTACATTTTAAAAATATTGAGTTATTAATAAACGTTAACTCGTGACTGAAAATAAACTTTTACAATAAATAATAACTCAATAATAACAATAAAAAAAAAAAATGAAATAAAATCAGTAGTTATTAGTGAAATAAAATTTTATGGACTTTTAAAAATGTGTTATGTAATTTAATAGGCATTATTATATAAGTGTAATTTTTATTATTATTATAATAGCAGAATTAAAATTGAAACAGAATTAAAATTGAACATTGATTAAATATACTAAATTTGGAATAAACAATAAGAAGCTCCAAACCGATTTGTTTGTAGCTTAAAAAGTTAATAACGAAAAGAAAACAAATTGACTTCATAGAACTGGTTTTTAAAACCACTTAATTGAATCTATATATCAAATCAAAAATATTGTTTCTCATCAATCTTGAAAAGTCGCTGATAGTGTTTTCCAATAAATTGACTGCCATATTATTTGGATGCCAATTCAAACGATTTTGATATTGCCTAACGGTTTGTAACATAAAATCATTATATACGAGATTATCGCTTATATACTAAGGTATGTTTAACATTTTTTGCAGAGTTTTTTTTTTCTTATAACGTTCAAGTATGTCAATATTGAAATTGTTTGTTAATTCAAACCCATAAGTCCGAATTAGTTTCAAGATGGATTTATAAACCAAATATTTATTTTCTACTGACAGCCGAGATCTGTGTTCTATTAGCCAGTATATGTTTTTAAACTTTAGGTCTAACTGTATTCGCATAAATTTGATGTTTTACTCAGAAAAGGCGCTGGTCAAGATGAAAACCTTAATATTTACATTCTTGAGAATATGGAATTGGAATATTAAAGATAGAAAAAGTTGGAGAGTTTTCCTTTAGAAGGGTGAATGTGACGTGCTTCGACTTTGTTTCATTTATCTTTATTTTCCAACTTGTAAGCCAAGATTTGAGAACAGAGACATAATCTCGAATATAATGAGATGCAGTACCTGGATTTTCATTGACAGCAAGAATTGTGATATCGTCAGCAAACGTTGTAACGGTTGTATCTGCCGAAATTGGCAAGTGAGTAGTAAAAAGAACATATAAGATGGGTCCAAGAACGCTTCTTTGAGTTCCCCCTGATTTTATTGGATACAAACTATTTAATAGTTTTATTATATATTTTTTCTATTAAAATAATCTATACTATATTAATGTATACGTATATACGTACTGCTATACAGAAAGAGAGAAAATGAGCGGGAGAAAGAAAGAGAAGGGGAATTAATGTCTTTCTTTAGTGTATATTGATATAAACGTATATGCGCATTTACGTAAGTATTCAGAAAGAGAGAGAGAGAAAGAAAGGGAAGTTTATTGGAAATTTCCTACGGATCATCGATGTTTTTTCTCCCACCTCTCATTCTACATGTATTACACGCATCTATGAATAAATTCTCGCTCGATGTCTTTCTCTCCTATATATACTCGTATTCTTAGCGTCTCGTGACGATTTTTGATTACGAGTTTGCTATTTTTTTTCTCCATGTAAAAGTCTTGTCGCAAAAGTGTCCGGCAGAACGCACCAAAAAAGTTTTTATTTCAAAAATATTTCAGCTTAATTTTGCTGCTATGGTGTAATGAAGATATAGTTAAATTCTTGGGACAAAACTTATGCGAGAATTTTGTAGGTTTCATATTTTGACCTGCAATGTTAATTGAAACAGAACCCAGAACAGTGTTGTAATTTCCAAATTATTAGAACGTTCGAAAAATTGCATTAGGAAAAATGTATTTTTTTTTTGTTGGATTTTTAAAAATAAATGTGTTTTATTTCCTATAAATAAAATTTGATTAACAAAATTTGTAGTAAATTTAATTCTGAGATGAGTAATGTAATTATAGTTAATATAATTGTAAAATATTTATTTTATTTTACATTTAAAAATAAATAAAATAAAAAATTTAATTTAAATAAATATTTAAAAAATAGTCTATTATGTAACTAATTTAAATTTGACAATTTTTTTTATGCAAATACTTTTTATCAACGCTATTGTGGTAAAAGCATTGTTTAGTAACTTCTATTAACAACTGATAAAAAAAAGTTGTAAAAAATTTAATAATTTTGACTAAAGTACGATGAAAATCTAATGAAAAGTTAGATATTTTTTTAATATATCATAAAAAGTCTGGACTTTTTACTACAAGATTTCTACCAGTAAAAAAAAATCTTTTTTTCCCCATTACAATCCTTCAATCACCTTTTTACTGAATTTTCGAAGAAAAGTACATTATTACTTTCGGTGGCACGGTGAGATTTGAGGGGGGAAATGAAAATGAATTTCCTTTACGTTTTGAAAAAATAATTTTTACTAAATACCAATCACTTCGTAAGAAAAATTAGTTTCCTTATATATATATATTTATTTATTTATATATAGGCCGACATATAAAATTTTCAAAATTATTGGATCAATTTCATTGAAATTCTGGCATACTATTCCAGTATATCTGAAGTGCATGAGTTTATGTTGAATTTTTCAGGTACATTTTGCCTATTTTATGTATCATTTTCCGCTATTTGTATTTCTCCAGTAAATGTGATAAAAATTATTAATTATAAATAAAATAGTAAATTAATAAAAATTAGCAGCGTGAATTACGGTATGTAAGCATACTGTCTGCAATTACTCTACTGTGTTACTGTGTTAACTGTCTGTAATAACTCGATTGTTTGTCAACGGATTTTTACAAACGAAGTGTCATTTTATTTAAAATAAAATGCTTAATAAATTTTTTAATAAGTAAAATAAGATTAAACTAATAATTACAAACATATTAAAAATTAAGATGGCCGCCATTTTGAAATTTTTGAAGGTGACTTTTCAAAATAGTTTATTTTGTACAAGAAGACACTAGTCAAATTTAATTATGGAAATTTAATTTTAGTCTCTTTAATTTAAAAGAATTTTAATCAAAATTATTAATTTAAAAGATTTTTTTCTATTGAAATATTTTTTTTTTTTTGAAAATCACAAAATTGCGTCCAAAAGGAGAAAACAAAGGATAATAGGACTAATGTCGACATGAACTTTTTTTTCTGCCGTTTGGGGTCTTGAATCAGTACCTGAAGCTTGGGAAATACGTCCGGAACATTCCGTATAAGGTGTAAAATGTATAGAAAATACTGCATTACAATTAAACTACCGGTATGTAATTAACTATTCCGTACAATTTCATTACTAAGTATATTATATTTAAAAATGCCCTCGTTTTCCTCATTATAGATGAATAGTTATTGTAATTATTGTTATGTATTTCAGAAATTTTAAGTTACATATATTCAGAATATGTGCTCATATATGTTGTTGTAGAAAATTCATTCTTATTCCAGTAAAACACACCTAAACTTAATAAATCTCACAAAATAATTTGCCACAAAATTGTGAAATACATTACTCTAGATAAATGAATATTTATTATTACTTTGTTATATCGTCGTATCTTGATTTTTACTTTATTAATATTTTTCCAGGTCTACATCAAAGAACGTAAATTTATTTCTGGACTAAATTGTAAGTAAAAAATATATATATTATAATTATATAAATAAAAATTTATGTCACTTTCTAGTTGTTATTTACATCAAACATTATTATTTATTTATCTTTTATATCTTAATGTTTAAAATTTATATTCTGTAAATTTAAATTGTGTAAATAAGAATTTTGCATTACAAACCTCTCTAAAACGTATTTATACGATTATACCATACGACTATCCATTTAACAGCTACAATGGAACTGGTTAATTTCACAAATATTGCGAATTTTATAATGCACATATCACCACAGTATTGAAACTTAAGATATTTAATAGGAGAATTACAATAAATGTCAAAAAATAAAAATTTTTATAATATTTCGTTTTAAAATTGTATAATTGTTTTCGATTGTGCTGAAGGAATAAGTAAAAAGGCTTTGTAATACTAATCTTATATATATATATATATATATAT
>JAAAKQ030247794.1:0-10986 GCA_010016005.3 Zanna intricata | reverse complement strand
ACAATTCATTTATCTCATCCTCTGAAGATATAACCTAACGGTGGTTCCGGAGGTAAAACAAAAAAAAAAAAAAAAATAAAAAAAAAATAAAAATTATTAGCATTTTATATAAATGTCAATAAATTTTTCATTAATTTCACATTTCAGAACGGTACTGAATAAAACTTCCCTTTTTTGTGTTAAAGTGATTATTTATGAAAAATAGTTTCATAAACCATCATTTATTTTTAAAAATAGGATTCTTTGAAGTGTCAAACATGAGCCCAATAATTTATATTGATGAAATTTTATACAACCTTGAGAGGAAAATATTAGCTCTGAATTTTTTTTTTTTTCGAAGTAACGAGAGAAATATTTTATCATACAGAAATTTTCTGGTCTATATCGTACTTCATTTGTCATTTTGTCTTATCCTATTGTTTTCTTTGCTTAATAAAATAAAGATTAATTATTCGATACCAAACTAACCACCAAAGAAAATTATTAAATAATATTCGTTAATGAATAACATATAAAATATTACACTTATATTTTTTGATTTATTGGAATATTTTTATTTGGAATAAAATTTAAGAGTTGAAAAAAAATTTAATTAAGAATATAGATACCTAATTTATATAACTTCTGCTTTTTAAGGATAAAAACTTAAAAAAAAAAAATCAAAGCTTGATTCAGTATTCATCGATACTACATGAATTGATCAGTTTTAAATTTTTCTGAAAAACTTTCTTAATCTTTTGAAGAATAGATTTAATATCAATTAGCAATTTTAGATAATTATTACTTCCTCGTACTTTGTAACCGAAAAAAAATGTTGGTTTTCAGCTTTCAACGGAAATATCCATTTTGACCATCCCGGAGTGCATTTTGATTATTTTCGGCATGACGTTAATACGTACGTACATATCTCGCTCGTATAACTCAAAAACGACTTGCTGTAGGATGTTGAAATTCTGGATTTAGGACTGATGTTATATCTACTTGCGCACTTCCCTTTTGATTGTAGTCGACTGGACCCAAAGTGTCCAAAAAAATTCAAAATTCATCTAAAAATCGGATTATGTCATCTACTTTAGGCCGATTTCTAATGAAAAATACTTATCGATATCAACGTCGTCGTTGAATTTGATGACATTTGAGAGCTTACCGAGGATAAACAAATTGAGATCTTTCGGATACATCTATGATCCTCAGACTGCACCGAAAAATTAAATAAAATAATTTGTTTAGTCATTTTGACCTATCAGAACTGCAGACTGAAATTCTCGGAAAGATTCGCAACAGTTTTGGCAGATGGAAAAAGCATTCATTACATCTTTTAGGAAAGAAATACTTCTTCACTTGGTGTCTTATAAAATGCCTTAATCGTTGTTGGTATTACTTGTACTTTGATATAGATGGATCGATCATTGAACTTGGACTGTAAGCCCAAACTTACAGATTGACTTTTTATTATTTATTCCTCTAAATATAACCTAAGAGCAATTTTACATCACAATGAAAATAAAAATCCATTGCGTATTTAGTTTTAGTAACATTCGATAAGTCATTCGCCATTCTGAACGCTAATAAGAAGAAGCAGAGATAATTCGGAAAATTTTTTTGGGGAATCATAATTATATTAATGGGTTTTCAAGGTGAATTCAAGGAGGATCTCGTATCCCCCTCTTGTTGAAATCGAGAAGATTCTTCTTTGTCTACTTCCCATCAAATTATAATTGAATAAAACAATTTTAAAGACCGTGAATAAAAAATATAAAATCCATGGCTTCAAACATTTAAGAGAACTTTTTCCATAGTAAAGTTAACCTAACTTCTTCATAGTTTTTTTGGTGGATCTAATATTAAGAAATTAATTTGAGGCCCTCAACTAACTTTATAAACTTGAGGTTTAGCAGGGTTCAAAATAATTTTTGAATACAGTGTTAGTATTTTTAGATAATAAAAATAATGAAAATTAAAAAAACTCTATGAAAAAGCATATTTTAATTTTACCGAGTCATTAAATGCCGAATGTAATTTTTTTTCATTCATGTATTGATTTGTTTTAAGGAATTCTTGGCACATTTAACAACGAACAAGGATAATGATCCCGTTATGGAATCTTTCCGTGGTGGAATTTGATGGACATGATGGTGTGTAAAGAATAAGATTTGACTCTATAAAACATAATAAAAAAAGAAAATATCATCGTTTTTAGGGTTGGTAACAACATTATTCAGTTATATATATTTTTTTTTTAAGTAGCTTCTAACATACGCTTAAGTATTTGAATAAAATATTATTTCTTAATAAATAAAAGCATTGATAAAACGATTTTTTTTCAATTATCATTCTTTGATTTATTTTCTTGACATATACTTTCAATAGGGTTTTTCAATTTTTTTTTGCAGAAAAATTAATAGTTTCATTAATGTTAGACTTACTTTCCCGTCTAGCGCTATTGCTGAAGAGAGGAAAAGTATTGTAATCGGTCCAATTTGAGTATATGCGGTTTTAACCAGATCTTGACGTTTTGACAGCAAGGAACCAACATGCCCAAAAAAACTAGATGGAAATTTTCCCGATGTTTGTAAGTATGTGTGTGTGTTCGGTGTCTCAAAGCTTATATCCCCAGGACTACTGGACCGATTTTGACTGAATCTGGCCATGTATAAATGATTACTTTTTTATATGAGACATTTATGCCGTTAAATTTTCAACTTAAAGTTGAAGCTGTAGAGCAAAGCCACCCTCACTATCTTGAGATTTAGGTTAATTAAGATCTTGTTTTTTTTGGCGAATTTGTTAACAATTAAAATCTAATTATATTTGCCAAAAAAAATATGTTTTTTTCAAAATCGCACTCCCTCCAAAAAAAAAATGCTCTAAACTAGTGGTAAAAAAAAAAGTGGGTATATTGCGCCAATGGAACCCGTGTCACCATGAAGAGCGCTAGTGTAGCACTGACATGCTAAATTAAGTGCTATGTGTATGCGTGCGTATGTAAGCTGCGTGACGGAAAAGTCCTACAACTGTATTATTAGTTTTCTTAATACTATTGCACAATATTAATTATTTTAGTTCTTCTTAATACTGTAATATTATTCATTAGTAATATACGAAAAACTTATAAACCTTCTTAAGTAGTATTTAAAAGATATTACATGAATTTTTCGTAATTCAATGCCAATTAAAATGATTCTTATGTAGGTAAAAGATTAAAATTTTTATAGAAACAGAATTGTAATGGAGTATCGAAAGGAAATATTTGAGAACTTGTAAAATAAAACCTATCCTACGGGGGACACGGAATAAAAATAAAGAAATAAAAAATCTGATGTGGACATCACATAACTTCCTTGTTACGCCTACCTATTAACGCCTATTAAATTACACATACACATTCTTTTAATGAAAACTACATAAAATTCTATTTCATTAATAACTTCTGATATTTTTTCTTTTTTTTTTTAATGTTATTGATTTATTATGCATCGCAATTTATTTTTATAATCAGAGGTTAGTAATTATTAATAAATCAATATATTTAAATTAAAAAAGAAAAGTTAAAAAAAGGAGGTAAAGCCTGATTGAAACTGATGTGCCTCTCCCCCTTATAAGATCGAAATATTTCATTAATTAAAATTTCATTTGACTATAAGTCTGGAACCAATGAAAATAAGCAGCACTTGTGATGTGTCGTTGAAAAGCTCTTTACGAGATCTTATTACAGCAGTTAAGAAAACGTACAAAATGTGAATTTTTTTTGTATTCTGGACTTTTTGTAAACACATTGGGTTCATTCAATTGCAATAAAAAGAGGAGGTGCACAACTAGATTTTACAACAGTCCCAAATCCAAAATTTCAACATTCTATGGCTAATCGTTTTGTAGTTATGCGAGATACGTACGTATGTAGAGACGTCACGCCGAAACTACTCAAAATGGATTCAAGGATAGTGAAAATGAATATTTCCGTTGAAATTTGAAAACCTAAATTTTTCCTGATTACAATATTTTCTTGTATAAGGAAGTAACATTTAATTTAAAATAATCAAGTAATGTTCGTTTATTTTTTATTAAATACATATACATATTTCTTATCTGTTACTGTTATTAACTAAATAATTAAAAATATATTCTTGTTGTTTTAAATTTAATATTTAAGTATAATAAATTTAATCCTCAAAGAAAATTCAATTTTCAAAAGATAGAATTTCCATGGCTGTCAATATTAATGTGAAACAAACGGCTCAATAAAATTTTTCTGAAAAAAATATTTCACTCGCTAAACAAAACGAATTAGTTGAACATGTTGAACTCTTAAACAGGGTAAACTGTACCTATATTTACCAAGTAATTAGTAACATCAACTACTAAAACGATCAAACACATAGGTAACGGTTACATAGTAATGGTGTACTCATTTACTGAAATTTAATAACTCGCAGTCTAGAGTGCAATTTGGTAGACCGAATTATTCTACTATTACACTCTGCAAAACAGAATTTAATTATTACAAGCTCAACACATCAAATGCTAGGTTAATTGTAATTAAATGATGAATGCAATACTAATCAGAAAGAATATAAACTTAAATACAACTATTTTCAGTTTTTATTCGTATATATTCAACTAATCCTAAAAAGAATCTGATATGGACACCATATGACTTCCGTGTATAAAAATCCAAAAATTATATGATTATAAATTATAATTTTCAATTAATATTAAATAATCAGATGGTTCACCAGATTTATTTCATGTACACATATGTTTAGCCGGGCCTCCGTGGCGCGAGTGGCAGCGTCTCGGCCTTTCATTCCGGAGGTCCCGGGTTCGAATCCCGGTCAGGCATGGCATTTTCACACACGCTACAATAAATTCATCTCATCTTCTGATGATATACCTTAACGGTGATTCCGGAGGTAAAAAAAAAAAAAATGTACACATATGTGATAATGCCTATTAAATTTCATGAACATATTTTTAAATGTGTATATGAAATACACATTTATGTGTATATATGAAATTCACATAAATAAAATTTTATTTTACTAGTAAATTCTGATTTATTTATTTTTATTTATTGTTACTATTCAATTAATATATATTGTAAAAAAAATTTACAATCATGGTTAATAATTATTAATAAATCAATTTATTTAAATATTAAAAAAATAAATTAAAAAAAAAGTTCAATGAAGAAAAAAGGAGATGAAGTCTGATTTACAACAATGTACTTCCCTTATAAGATATTTCGTTAATTAAAATTAATAATTAGAATTTTATTTGGCTATACCTCTGGAACCAATGAAAATAAGTATCACTTATAATATATCGTTGAAAAGTTCTCTATGAGATCTTATTACTGCAGTTAAGAAAAAGTACAAAATCCTAATTTCTTTAGATTTTGGGCTTTTCTGAACACCTTCAACTCAGTCGATTGCAATCAAAAGGGGAGGTGCTTACAACAGTCCTAAATCCAAAATTCCTACATCCTACGGTTAATCGTTTTTGAATTTTACGTACGTCACCCCAAAACTAGTCAAAATAGATTCAGGGACTGTGAAAATTGATATTTCCGTCGAAATTTGAAAACCAAAATTTTTCGCGATTACAATACTTATGTTTGTATATATATATATATATTATAAAATATATACTTTATATTAATATTATATATTTCATGTATATATACATACTACATACACACTCGTTTGTGTGTGGCTATAAGTGAAATGCATTGTTTTTAAATTTATAATTGTGTCTTTCAGCCTAAAATTACTAGACATAAAACAATTTATTCTGCTTAGATTGCTTATTCTTAAAAAATAATAGTAAATATCTTTATCAAATTAAACAAATTGTTTTCTTGTAATTCAGCAGAATACTCTTACTTCTGCTTACGAGAATGCTAGTATAACACTTCCGTTCCCGCTTTAAATAAATTACCGAACCATTTAAACATTAATTCTTGAAATATATTTAAAAAGCAATTAAAAGCCTTTTTTTTTTTTTACAGAAAGGATATTACTACATCGATGAGTACTGAATAATATTAATCATTAGTATTAATTTAGAACTAATGTTTTTTTAAATCCCTGAATTTTTGACATCCCGTTCAATATATACATAAATATGTACTCAAACAATTTTCCATTTTGCCTTCTGAGTTGTGAATTATTTTGTAGTCTTTCTGTATTCCACTATTTTCATTTATTTGCCTTAATATTATTTCATATATTTGTATTTTAAACAATCAACATGGGATATATAACCTCTTATAATTATGTATTTTGTGATGCAAAACTCTAATCAATAGTTATCTCTTGATTCATCCAGGAATGACTGACTCTCTTGACTCACGTTTGACTCATCCAGAAAGGATTCATTATTTATCCGTGGAGTAGCATTCTACGATTCCTCCTGGCTTGATTTCCTAATATTACACTATATATTAGTATGAACTCATACTATAAATAAATACATTAGTATTATTACGTACCATTCAGAATACATGATTTATTAATTTATTTATTCATCCCTTATGAGGACTTCTTTTTTTTAACATTATCTTTCTTCTTAATTCTGTTTTTATTTCATATCAGTTCTATACAATGGAATAGCATTACATACAACACTGTGCAAATTAACAAACTATTTTTTATTTAATTGTTATGTGATTGTCAGTTATGACTGAAACTGCCTTAAACCGGCTTCATCTACTTTAAAATAAAATGACTGATAAAATTAATTCCGTATCAACAACAGTATAACAGTCTAAAGTACATACAATTCGCTTTCTAGAAATAATACATTTTACTACCCTACTTCTCTGCAATAGAACTACCCCACACTTTATGAATGATTAGAATTCTATCACTTTCATTACTGTTTACCAATAAATCACTGAACAACTTTTCCTCCATTCCCCCACTGTCTACTCTGAAATATTCGTGACGTACTCTTCACTTGTTATCATGCGCTTACTGATATCGCCTCACCCGTAGTAGTTTTACAAACCCAAGTTCAACTGCATTGAACTTGGGCTTGCAAAACTACTCTGTTGTCACTTATCACGACTGCGCCAAATACGACCTCGCAAAACTATTGACTGTTCGCTGATCCCTGGCCTGCGAAACCAATACCCGCTTCATCTCTTTAATTTTTGAAGCGCAATAATTTTAATTGTCCGCATCCTCACGTTTTTTCATATAATGTTATTTATGCCCGGTATCCCTTCTGGTCAAACAACAGTTTTTGGAGGCGCCATTGTGTTTATTAGAAAATCAGATTGTTAAACAGATCTGTTACTCTGAAAAAAAAAAAT
Source organism: Zanna intricata (assembly GCA_010016005.3). Lineage (NCBI taxonomy): Eukaryota > Metazoa > Arthropoda > Insecta > Hemiptera > Fulgoridae > Zanna > Zanna intricata. The sequence goes on along the minus strand of JAAAKQ030247794.1, from coordinate 3,671 downwards.
CCTTTTTAGTTCAATCTGGATTCTTCTCGTCATTATTAATTTTTTCTTCTTTCTTCCTCATTAGAAGAAATCCGTTAGCCTGGTTTGTTATGCTGGTCCTGTTACAATATTTTTAGTTAATGAATTTGCCTTGTAGCCTTCTTTTTTTTAATATTTTCGTTACCATGGCATTTTACAATTATAGACCATGTTAGTATTTTCAAAGCAAAAGTAGAACAAAAAAAAAAATTTATCAAATTTCTTACCATCATCACTTTCTGGTAGAGAACATTCTATAATGAAGTAATAAATAGCCTACATTTTAATAAGAAATCAAGAATACTCAGTTTTATTTTAAAATATCAAAACCGTAATTCTATTGTATCATTAATTCAATCATAATAAATTAAACTAGTAACCGTGCAATAGTTTTAACTAAATTTTCACTTGTATTTATTTACTCTAAACAATGAGCATGTTTTTGTGCTAAACCGTAATAATGAACAACTCTAGTTAATTATATTGTGTGCCCGCGCACGTGTGTATTTTCATTAAAAAGGAGAATTGTAGCTTCTATTGAAAGGGCACACGTATGTAAGATATACAAATATTTCATGAATTTTATTAATATATTGAGGAGTCGTTTTTGTTGGTATAATTAAATAGAGCCCATAATGATCAATAAGGAAATTTCAAGGGGAAATATCAAAAATATTTCCTCTAAGATTTATTTATTTATTTATAGTTAAAAATATACAGCGTCTATTGAATTTTCGAATAACAAATACTGAATGCTTATTACAATCTAGATTTGTATTTAATTTATGGAAACTGTAAGGTTGATTACACTGCTGAACTTCTTTATGCTGAAAAAAGAAATTTATTTGAATTTCGTTTTGAAAAGAAATTAATATCTGTTTTTTCTTCCGGTAATATAGATTTAGTTATAAAAAAACTTTCTTTTTCATCTTTCTGCAGTATAAAACTGAATCCACACCATTTTTATGCACCTTAAAAATTTCTACTTCTTATTTTAAAGTTGTAAAACATATAAAAATTTTATTTAAAAAAAACATAATTTCAATACGGCACTTAAAAAATAAATATACAATAAAAAAAAAACCACTTTCAATTTCTTTTGTCCACATTCTCATTATTTGATAGTAGAATTTAATTGTTTTCCCTGGAATTCTCGATTTATAACAGAAGATTTGGGCAAGTTACTTTATAACTTTATCGGGCATTAAATGAATTATGTTACGAGTCAAATTGTTTTTCAAACATGCTTTTTAAAATTTAAGTAAAATGATGGATCGTATTATTTTTACTTCCTTGTACGAAGTATAGGAAATATTGTGATCGTGAAAAATTTCGGATTTCAGATTTCAACGGAAATATCCATTTTCACCATCCCTGAACCTATTTTGAATATTTTCGGCATGACATCTGTACGTACATATGTATCTCGCAAAATTCAAAAACGATTTTCCGCAGAATGTTGAAATCTTGAATTTTATATTATGCACTAATTCATTAAATACAAGTGAATCCACCTCGATTTGCACCTCGCCTTTTTAATGTAATTGGCTGAATTTGAAGTGTCCAAAAAGCCCAAAATCCATAAAATTTTGGTCTCTTTTTTTAAATGCAGTAATATGCTCTCATTGAGAGCTTTTCAACGATATATTATAACTGGTACTTATTTTCATTGGTCCCAGAGTTACAGTCAAATAAAATTTTAATTAATGAAGTAATTGGATCTGACAGGGTACACGTCGGCTCGAATCATGTCCTATTAGTTTTTAACTTTTTTTAAATTTTAAATAGATTGATGTATTAATAATTATTAACCTCTGATTGTAAAAATTCTTTACGATAAATAATAATTCATTAATAGCAATAAATAAATTAAAAATTTCATATGAAAAAAATATCAGAAGTTATTAATGAAATAAATGTTATATACTTTTCATTTTTTTAAAAATGTTTATATGTAATTTACTAAGTGTACAAGGAAGTCATATGGTGTCTACATCAGATTTCTTATTTTTAGCTTTTCATTCCTATTTCATTTTTTAATGTTACAAGTAATAATTTATTTTTTATTACTATTATAAACTTTCCTGTAAAAAATTATTCTATAAATTATTAGCTATTTCATAAAAACGATACTTAGACCTTCAAACTGGCGTACAATTTTTATAAAACAAATAATTAAAAGCCTACATTATAAGTTTTGAGTTACCAACTTTATACTCTTGTGCCCATTTTAATCGCAATTGTTCCTATCCATTATTCTACAGTAATTCTGCTTTACTGCCAATCATTTTATACTAACTTCCCTTATATTGGCAAAGTTCTGGAGTAATTTAAGATGTCTTGTACTGTAGATTACATTTGATAGTAGGTGTAAAAAAAAAGATTAAATGGCCGCCATATTAGTTAGGGTTATGTGTAAAATAAATAATGCAGTTTTTGTAAAGTATTCGTACGTCTTAATTACATATAAACCAAAACGTAATCTGAAGACGAAGTTATGGAATTCTTAGATTCCGACTACATAATAAAAACAGTACACCAAAGACAAATTACTACTCAGATAATTAGGAGGAAAATGAATGGCCGATAGTAAAAATTGATGCATTCGGATAAACTCATGTTTTTGAAAACTAAGCTACAGACAACAGCAGCCCGAAGTGATGCCAAGCGGCATTTTATTTCTAAAACTTGGGAAGTGGACTAGCAGCAAGGAAAAAAGAACAAAAAAAATATATATATAGTGGAATATTTATTTTAAACAAATTATAAAAAAATATTAATAAAAATTTTTTTTTGTCTTCAGTCATTTGACTGGTTTGATGCAGCTTTCCATGATTCCCTATCTAGTGCCAGTCGTTTCATTTTGGTATACTTCCTACATCTTTCATCACTAACAAGTTGTTTAATATATTCCAAACGTTGCCTGACTCTCTTTATCTGTTTAGCGTCCGGAACTACCGTAAGGTTGTTTAACATCCTCTGAAGTAATCTTCAGAGGATGAATGAGGATTATGTGTATGAATGCGAATGAAGTGTAGTCTTAAACAATCTCAGGTCGACCATTCCTTACATGTGTGGTTAATTAAAACCCAACCACCAAAGAACACCGGTATCCACGATCTAGTATTCAAATCCGTATAAAAATTGTTATCTTTACTAGGACTTGAACCTTAGAACTCTACACTTCGAAATCAGCTGATTTGCGATGTCGTGTTAACCACCAACCCGGTGGGTTAACTGTTGCTGCCTGCACAATTTTTCCCATCTACCTGTCCCTTCAATATCAAAGCGACTATTCCAGGATTTTTTAATATGTGGCTTATAAGTCTGTCTCTTCTTTTAACTATATTTTTTCAAATGTTTCTTTTTTTATTGATTTGCCGCTCTACAATGGTCTACATTTGTCACTTTATACAATGGTCACTTTATACACCCATCTGATTTTTAACATTCTCCTTTAACACCACATTTTAAAAGCTTCTAATCATTTCTTCTCAGGTACTCTGATCGTCAAAGTTTCACTTCATATAAAGCTACGCTCCAAACATAAACTTTGAGAACTGTTTTCTTTACAACTAAGCACACTTCTCAGGAATGGTTGACCTGAGACTGTACAAGACTACACTTCATTCACATTCATACATATCATTCCA
>JAAAKQ030247772.1:0-10987 GCA_010016005.3 Zanna intricata | reverse complement strand
TGTTTATTGGAAACCTTTTTCTTATTTTTAGATATAGAATCCGTTTCCGAGAGATTGCCGTGCAGTTTTGATACACCCTATAACAAAACATTTATTCTCAAGCATACGAGTATAAAGGACCCCAATTGTAGATTTACAAGGAAAAGTAATAGATGAAGTTGTTTCTTAATGCCTTATTAATTGGTTGTACGTTGCGTATTAACAAGAAAATTTCACTGAAATTTTGGTTATATTCAATCCTATAATTGATAGCGTTTATAATTTTCTTAATTAGGTACTGGCTCTAATAATGAAACTAGTTTCATTATGATGTTTGGTGTTAGATCTGATGTAAGTTATTAAAACTTTAATAAAGAATTTAACAGATAATGCAAAGATACAAGTTGATGATCTCTTATAACGAGAAATAATGCAATATACATAGTTCGGATACTCGGAATGAGAGATTGAAAATGGGTAAAAATATACGTTATAAATTATATTATTAAATGTGATTGAATGTTGTGCCTTTTTTTTTTCTTTTTTTTTTTTTAACCTCCGGAACCACAATTAAATTATATCTTCAGAGGGATGAGATGAATGAATTGTAGCGTGTGTAAAAAATGCCATGCCTGACCGGGATTAGAACCCGGGACCTCCGGATGAAAGACCGAGACGCTACCATTGTTGTGCTAATAGATTAGATATAAATAATATATATAAAAATAAAAAATATATCATTTTATTATGAAAACGTCAATAGTATTATTTTAAAAATATTTATACTTAAAATTTATCTGTGGAACTCGTTTGAGAAATTGGCACTGAAAACATTCCACAACAAGAAATACTAAATTATAGAAATACATTGTAAATATTCCCGGCTCATTCAGGATATTCAGAGATTTACAATGCAAAATGTTTATATAATTACAATTTATTAGTTTAAAAATATAGTTAAAACAAGATAAACCAATAATAATAAAGACAATAGTAAAAATAATAATAATAAACAGTGATTACTTACAAAAAAAAAAAAACAGAAATTAAAGCAATCGTCAGGATTTATTCGTAGGTAGATAAATAATAAAAAGCAGCATTCAGTCCCATTGACAAAAAAAAATTAGCATGACCGCTAGTCTTAACACATTTAACTATTAATCTAGTATTAAGAACCATAGTACAGTAGATAAAATATACTACAATAAGATATAGAATTGTACAGTAGATAATAGTACAATAAACGAGTACAGTATCTATATTTTCGTTTATCTACACCCCAGAAAGCGATGCAAACATCGTAGAAATAATTTTATCAAGCATGGCCCGTTGGTACGATTATATAATGATAAATACTCAAATCCACTTACGAACAATTTTATACTACGTTCTAGAGCTTTCGAAAATTAATTTTCCGTCCTCAGGAACTTAACAATAAAATTTTTTAATACGTTTAAAAAAAAACAAATAAAACTCATGTAAATAATATTGTTTATTAATATAAAAATAGAGTTTTATTATTCATTTTTAAGCATTAAAAAATTTTATTGTTAGGTTCCTGAGGATGAAAAATTAATTTCCGAAAGCGCTAGAACGTAATATAAAATTTTTGGTAAGTGAATTTGAGTATTTATCATCATAGACATGATAGCCAAACATTTCAAACCATCCCTTACTTAGATTAGATTTTTATTTTTACCCTCCGGGACCACCATTAGGTATTCCTTCAGAGGATAGAGATGAATGATTTGTAGCGCGGTGTGAAAATGCCATGCCTGATCAGGATTCGAACCCGGGACCTCCGGATGAAAGGCAAGTCGCTACCACTCGCGCCACGTAGGCCGGCAACTCCCTTACCTATCATGCTTACATTGGCATGATGGTAGGCGTGTTTTTTCCTTGAAGCATCTTTACTCCTTGTAATATTAAACCATGCTGTTATTAGATATACCCCCTCCATTAGATAACAAGATATACTTCTAATACAAATTATTTTTTAACACAGGAAGACCGGAAATAAATCTAATCGGTGATTCAATAGAATTTTCCAATCTGTAATTGAAACAAAAGAAATAAAATAACAGAACTTATATTTTCTAACAATTATAATTTCATTTGTAGTGTTCTGCCAATAGGCACGTTCTGTTACGGCTTTTGTTCTGCACCTTGTTCTACCCTTTGCTAATCCCTTTTTTCAGAATTTTCCCTCTTTTCATAATCCCATTCATCATTTGATCCCATTTCATCTCTTACTTTCTTTTCTAACACTAATTAAAATTAGTGTTTATTTTTAATTATTAACATTCCAGCTCACCATAAAACTGAAAAATTCTCCAAAAATTAGTGTCTATAAATATGCGAACTTAATATCTGCGCTTTCAACGTTTTTACTTCCATGTACAAAGGGAATATTGTAATCGCAAAAAATTTCGGTTTTCAGATTTCAACGGAAATATCCATTTTGGTCATTTCTGAATACAGTATTTTTTTATTAATTTCGGTATGACGTCTGTACGAACTTATCTCGCATCACTTAAAAAGGAATAGCCGCAGAATGCTGAAGTTTTGGATTTAGGACAGTGAAACATCTAGTTATGCACCTCCCCTTTTGATTGCAATCGATTAAACCAAAAATGTCCAAAAAGCCCAAAATCTAAAAAAAAATTGAATTTTGAACTTTTTTTTAATTGCAGTAATAAGCCTTCATTGACAGCTTTTCAATGATATATGATAAGTGATACTTATTTTTATTGATTCCAGAGTTATAGCCAAATAAAACTTTAATTAATAAAGTACTTGGATCTTACAAAGGGAAGACACATCGGTTCGAATCAGACTTAATTTCCTTCTTTTTTTTCTTTTAATTTTTTTTTTTTTTTTAATTTGAATGTATTGATTTATTAATAACTATTAACTTATGATTGTAAAAAAAAAAGAATCAGAAGTTATTAATAAAATAAAGCTTGTTGTAATTTAATTTAAAATAAAATTTTGATATGTAATTTAATAGGCATACAAGGAAGTTATGTGTTGTCCATATCAGACTTTTATTTTACACTTCTACAAGCTTCCTTTACGGCAGCTCTCTACATGAGTTTTTTCCACATCTCCTTCCTACTTTTCCTTTCCACTACTACCAAATCCTGTTTTACCTCATCTAATAATGGTTTCTTAGGTCCATCCTGTCTTCTCTTGCTGAATAAACGCTTTCTGAACATGATTTTTAATATCCTGTCAATATCCAAACTAAAGAACCCTTTGTGCTTTTTCGAAGAATACAAAATCTTCTCTATTCATTAGATTACTGAACTCATAATTTCGCCTTATTCTTCATTTAAATTCCATCCTTAACTGGTACAAGGAGAAGGTTTCTAAAATCTAAGGTTTCATCTAGTTTCTAAAACTCTGAGGTGTCCTTTATCTATTTCGGTTATCGTCCAGCCGCTTCCACGACCTATATAATATACGAAACGTCACCAAATTTTGATTGTTTCTTCAGCACTGAACAGAATGTTTAATGAAATACAATCTTCTGTAGGATTATTTAAATTTTACATTCGGTCTCCTCTGTAAATTCTCTCTCCAATATAATTTAATATTTTGTATGTTTAGTATAGCCATTCCTATTATCAGAAACCATACGGTTTTGTATTATTGTATTTTACAATATATAACTTTTTTTTCTGAAATATTTAATTTTTAATTACATCTAAATTTGTTTCTATTTTTAAAGATGACTGTGTAAACTAAAGTTCATAGAATGTGCATAATTTGTGAAATTTTTCTTAAAGTTATTATTGATAATATAATAATATTACTTCTGCCATTTTGTTTAATGTATTTTTTTTTTAATTCGAAATTGTATAAAAGAACAATGAATTTTTTTTTTTTTTTTTTTTTTTTTTTTTTTTGTTTTCAGTATCAGTAAAAAAATATATTTTCTATAGTTTTCTTCACTTTTTTTTTTACTAAAAAAAATTGTTATTTTACTCAATTACATATATATTTTTTTGATAACCTTGATGAATTGTTTCATAAATTTTTTTTTTTTCCAATAATTGGCAAAAGAAAAACAAAATACAATTGTAAATTAGTATTCGTTAAATCATTAAAATAATTATTACTTATTTACAAAATATTGAAGAAAATTACTTAAATTTCTCCTTCTATTGTTTCATAACAGCTTATTCGTTTTACTTTTGTTAAGATAAGGAAATTATGAAGTTTATCAATAGTTTTTATTCTACTTATAGAAGTGCAGTTATACATTTTTAATTTGAATAGTAATTTTTTATCTTTATCGTAAATTGTTTTTGTTAAAACATAAAATTTCGTGTTAGTATGTGTGCGCACACACGCACAGTATGTCTACTAGAGTTCATATCTCTAGATTAAAGGATAATTTTTATGAATTCTCTGTATTTATAGGAAAAACTGTTCATAGAGTATACCAAAAATATGAAATATTTTTTTTTAATCAACATGTAACGGAATGGTAACGTTTCGGATTTTCATCGAGAGATTACGGGTTCGAATACCGGTCATTTGAATACCGGTATTTTGAATGAAGTCTCAATGAAAGTTATTCTATATGACTTGAATTATTAAACTCCCGTTGTTTTCGTCTTTGAGAAAGTATTAGGAGGTATAAACTTTATCTAATACGCATTTAACCCATTAGAATTTTGGTGCAGCTATCCTTTACGAAATTTCTGAATTATTTCATAGACATCCCCTTCTTCATTAGGTCTCTGAAAAAGTGATTAGATGTACAGGTCCCGGAATCCTCAGATAATAATCACTAGATGCAGGATTTGACCTACAACAGCTGAACTCAAAATTAAGAAGAAGAGATAAAACTTAAGGATTGTAAAAAAAAAAAGGACGTTCTAACTCATAAAAGAACCTCAGTACCAGATTCTAATCCACTAAAAAATCTTGGTCATAGTCGTTCAGGTTGTGTAGGAGGTCATTGTTAACTTAGATGGGCGCAGTACGTTTGTAACCAATAGTTTTTCTTTGGCTTGCTGATTTCTAAGCTACAAGAAAAAATTGCCTTTTATTCATAAATGAAAGACTCCTTCAAATAGTTACTGAATTTCTAAAGGAATTTTACGTCAGTTCCTTTTACTGGGAATTATTTTGTGGAAATATCCATCTGAACTTTTTTAACTAATCTGCCAGACTCCCACTGTTGGATATTTTAATATTAGTGTATGTTATTAGTTTCTTTAATTCATATATTAAGGAACGTAATATGAATAACTCGTGTTTTACTTCATAGAAATAGAAAATAAGATTGAAATCTTATCAACAAGAATTTTGTTGTGCTTATCTTTATATAAATCTTGTAATAAATTTTTTTCTTTCTTAGCAAATTTTTTTTCCCATTTGTGGTTAAGGTATGTCGTTATCATTTCGATTTTTTAATATTATTGAATTGCTGTATATATAAATATATTAATAAACATTTTTATCATTCTGTTTCTTCAATAAAATTATTACCTAATTTATATTTTTTTTAAATTAAAAAAAAAATTAACATATTGTTTCTTTATTAAATACACAGAAGAAGTACAATATTGATGTTGAGGTGTATTTTTCTTGGTTATGAAATTCAAAAATATTGAAACTCTATTATATACTTAGTTATGTCAAAATCATAGCTATCTAAAATGATTTATGAAATTAATTGGAATACAAGGAAACAGCCAAAATCCGTTAATAAAAAATTCTATCCTTTAAGTCTAAATTACCATTTCGCTTGATAAAAAGTCTTTTATCAAAAGGTAATTTAAAGGCAGGTACTTTTAATCGGATTTGATTACTAGATCTTGGATACGGGGTCTTCGGTGGCAGGAGACAGTGGCAGAATTGTGTGTATTGTGGACTGCAGGATACTCCCTATCATACTTTCTTCCAGTGCGCACGCTGGGAAGTTAACCATGGGAAGATTCAATATGGAAGGATTTACTCCGGAAACGATAACCCCATACATGCTCAGAGACCCAAAAGAATGGGAAAATTCTGAAAAATGGATCAAGGAAATACTAATTACCAAAGGTAGAGAATTCCGGAAATGGGAAACTTAACAAACTCCTTAAGCATGACACGAGAAGAAGGAACAACGTCCTGTGGAGCCGGCGCTCGTCCACGTTCGCGCGGATGGTCGTCGGTGAGGAAGCACGGGGACTCCCGATCCTCTGGGTCGAAAAAAAAGACCTAGACCGGTAGGGGTGCTCATATCCGTATGGGCACTCCCCGTTAGAGTGGGCAACAAAAAGTAAGATCGTGACCTAGCGGAGGGGGTGGGGCACGGAAACGGAATAGCTGAATCCGGTCACCCCGCTCCTAAAGTTAGAGGCAAGGCACAAAAAAAGATATAGACCCGGCGGAACGACCTATCATACCGGACATACAGCTGGTGGGCAGAGAGGCCAGTTAGATGCAAAAGACACTCCCCCGGAGTGAGTTTTGCTTAAAATGCTGGTCCGGTCCGGGGAAGCTGGAGGGGGGAAAAAAAAAGTTTTATAATCACTTAGAATTTTAGTTCTTTACAAATGAAAGAAAATTCCAGCAAGCTTTTTTAAAAATGATTTAAATTTTTTGATTCTTAGTTCGTATATATTTTGTTATTATTTTATAAATTGAAATAAATTTAAATGATGTTATGTAATGTTTAGTACAGCTATAACTGTTAATGGTTAACAGTTATTTATATGCTGATAACAACTTATAATCTAATTTTAAATAACATAAATATTAAAATTTAAGTGATAAAATCCAATTTTTTTTTCTTTTTCAATTTATTTTTTCAATTTTTTTTTTGATGGCATAAACAAAATATAAATTGTATATGCACCCTTCAAATCGTATTACTATATAACAAGCAGTGTCTTTTTCGTTGTCTGATAACTATGAAACTACTGAACCAATCACGAAATTTTATATTGCAGTTTTCTTATGACCTCCAAAATTTTTTACCACAGTGCAAACTTCATTATAATCATTAAAAAATAAAACGTATAAATAAATATCCTAGAGGTTCTTTTACTAAATTTAATGTCATTGTCTACTTCCATCGATTATCAAACCGATCGTTGCTTATGTCAGTATAGATTTTTTTTCACTCGGTTATAATATGATTTACTATATTTAATGTTGTCTTCTAATCTAGTCCACCGGGCTAGTTTAGTAGTTAAATCATTGTCACAAACCAGTTATGTAACTACTAGTTTTCGAAGTCAAAGGTTCCAAGGTTCAAATCGCAGTAAATGTTATTTATTTACTTTTATGCGGATTTGAACACGAAACTGTGAATAACGACGTATTTTTGTGGTTGAGGTTCAAATCAACCATAAGTCTCAGGAATAGTCAGAGTGGTGAATCTACACAAGACTTCACAACTTTTACATGTCATACCCATTATCCTCATCTAATTCGGTCGTTCGAAGGGGGGGGGGCGGTTTGCTTATCTTCAGTAGTTGAACAGATTATAACGTACACATTAGGAAAACAAAAAAATGTCTAGTCTGACTCGCGAGAATCTATCCTCCCGCAAGCAAAGTATCACTCTATAGATTTTTATATCCTGGACTAAGAAATTCCATCAGGGTAAACCAAACACATAATTGGAGTAGATTCGACTTTCAATTTGATATTAATATTTTCATAACATCTTGTTCGATTAGGTCACAGATAGGAAGAAGAATTTCTAGGGTTACTAGAATTTATAATCGTAGAAAATTTGAATCTATGCCAGAACGTTCTCAATGATTTGATTAATAACGGATATGCTCGGCTCAAAGTAGAATTCAACCTTCGAGATATATATTAGTTCTTAAATCAGTTTTTGATTATAACCATAAATTTGACTATTTGATTTTGAAAAATATTCAAATAGTAGCATGACTAATATATGTAACCGTTTCAGAGGGGAGAAAATTGAATGATGAAAATCCTGGGTTTTTCTGTGCTGGGAGCAAAGTAATTTTTGGACAACTTTCATGTACTCTGATTTTATTAAAGATTTGATTTTTTTTTCACATCCTTTATCTAAAAAATTTATTTTATCTGTTAATCTATGAACAGCGGTAACTCTCAGAGAAATAGCTCACATTTAATTACTAAAAAAAAAAAAATATTCCAACGTTTTGAAGTTATAAATTTATTTAGCCCAGGGTAAACCATAACGGAGGGGGGTGTGCCAATTTATAAATATAAAAACAAAAATCGTAGTTTAATAATTATTTCTTAGGATGGTATGCTTTTTTTCTATTAAAATATCGCCTATTTTTAATTATATATATATCTATGTTTATTTAAACATTGCAGCTGTGATTATACCGTATATACTGTGCTGTTATTGCTGAATATTATAAAAAAATAATAATAATAAAAATAGTAATGAGATAGTTGACAAGCAGGTAGGCCTATCATCAGAATTCATCAGCTAATGTAATCCGCATACAGTCCAGGCCTAGCCACGCAGTTGTTAGCAGTGATTTCTTGGAATGAAAAATGATGTCATACTGTTTTTATACTATAATGCAGTTACTAAGTGTACACGTAGTTGAATGCTGAGGTATATTATCATTATATTATCTGCAATTTTTTCTCCCATGATTTTTACATTAATTTTATTTAATATTAACTCAATTATGAAGTTATACTTTGATTTACCTTGATTTTCATTAATGTATAATACCGTTTTAGAATTATAAATCATATTTTTATCGTTTCTCTTAAAAAAAAAAAACAAAAGAAAAATCTATAAAGTTTGAACTAAAATTTTATATAATTATTTTTTTAAACCTTTTTTAAGTACATTTTTTAATTATCCTATATGATGAAGAATATACATTTCGGTTTTAGTAGTTTCAGTTTTCTTAATTGTAATGATTCAGCATTCTAATTATTATTTTAAAAATTATTTTCAATATTTCGTACATCACGATAACAGAGGTTGCATTTCGTCGAACTGGAAAACATTTAATTGATGTTACTTTATTTAATTTTGTTTGTGGTAATCTTTATCTTCAACGTAATTATTATATTCTACAGGCTCAATTATTGTTCCAGTTACGAAGTATCATAGAAGTAAGAGACTAAAAGCAGATTGGTATAAGGAAGTGCAAAGTAGAATTCTGCTATATAGCAGACTATACAATTGTAAAGTATTGTAATTGCAAAAAGTTGACAGCACAATTGTAGGACTTTCCCGGAATACGGCTTTAGCAGCGTAACGACTATGTTGATTACAATTGTGGGTTGTTTCTGATGCACGGCGTACACACATAGTTTATAATTTTATTTAAATATAAATGTTTTTCTTTTAGTTAATTCATTGATTTTAATTAAATCGCGCGCGCATATCGTATTTAATTCGCGCGGTTGTGGCGGTACTAGCGGCGACGGTAGGCATTTACTAATTTTACAACTTTTATAACACAAATTTTGCGTGAACGGTTGCCAGAGTGGTGTAACCACGAGGCTTAAATCAAGTTCGAGACCCAGGTGATCGAGTTTTTTAATTAAATTATGTTTAACATAATTTAAACTAAAAGGAAATAACACAATAAAAACAATAAAGAAATAACTATACCTAAAATAGGAGCTAAAAAATAAATCAAATAATTAATTTCCAAAAGAAAGGAAATAAAATTCCTTTGTAAACAAAGCATCACTAAAAGGCTAAAATAAACTAAAAACACTAACATTATGGGAACCAGTTTTTTACACTTAACCTTTATTCATTTATTTAATTCTACCCCTCACTTGTACCATCTCAACTTATCAGTAGTTTAAAGCATTTTTGGAGGTATAGGGGTGCAATTTTGCAAAAACATTTTTCAAATATTGTTATTTTTTAATTATTAATAAATTAAAATATTAACTATTGGTCGAAATCTCGAGATACAGCAGCCTACCCCTTGCTCTACAGCCTATAGCCCATCAGCCTATCCTAATCTTTTAAGTCGAAAAAATAATGGCTTCAATGCTCCGTATATAAAAGTAATATGACCAAGTTTAGTCGACCGGCCTCCGTGACGCGAGTGGTAGCGTCTCGGCCTTTCATCCGGAGGTCCCGGGTTTGAATCCCGGTCAGGCATGGCATTTTTCACACACACTACAATTAATTCATCTCATCTCTTCTTAATGGTGTTTCCGGAGGTTAAAAAAAAAGTTTTGTCAAAATTGGCCCAGTAGTTCTAGAGATATAAGGTGATTTAGAGGCCGGCACAGAAGACACGCACACGTACATAAGAACATTAGCATCCGAAAAATTTTCATCCGGTTTTTTTGACTCCTTAGGTGTCAAAACGTCAAGATCTGATGAAACCGTATTTGCCCAAATTGGACCGATTACAATAATTTCCCTTCTAGAGCTATAGTACTATCTAGACGGGAAAATAAAATTAAAAGCAGCTATATAATTGCAAATAGAAGTCTACAGAATAGAAGTTTGTTACTTAACGATGGAAGAACTTATTTTATTTTATTTACCGTCGGTTATTGTTCCCCAATCACCAAATTATTTAAACTTCAGTATATATTTACTAATAGATGGCGTAAAACTTAATTCGTGTGTTTATAATATTCTGATACAATTTTCTTCATTTTTATTTGTCTTGTTACCATTTCATTAAATCACATAATTTTTAACATCCTCCGATAACATCACATTTCAAAAGTTTATGTTCTTTTACTTCTTTTGTGTTTTCTGTTTTCCATGTTTAAGCAATTCACTTCACGCATAATTATATTCAAAAGTTTGTTTAGTTCTAACAAATTCTTTTGTCGTTATTAAATAGCAGACTACTATTTTGTATGATAGCAATTTCTTATGCCAATCTGCTTTTGATATCTTTTTTTTTTTTTTTTTTTTTTTTCCACCTATCTGAGCCGGTCCTCCAACCAAGTATGGCTCTGCTCAGATAGGGACACTTGTCACAGCGATCGCTGTGACGGACAACAAGGATTAGGTACAAGGTTTACATCTTTATTT
>JAAAKQ030247761.1:0-10987 GCA_010016005.3 Zanna intricata | reverse complement strand
TGAATTGATTATTGGAATCGTGAGACGACTTAAAGCGATGATTAGTCGAAACAAATTTGAAGTGTACTGGGACAACCAGTACGCTTGTACTCTTATAAGTGAAAAAGAACTCGATAAACTGTTTTGTAAAATTTCAAAGGTTGGTATGGGAAAATCGGATGACGTCCACACTGATCAATTTGCGTTGCATTCGAGTGTTGGCGCTACAACTGAAAGGATGGTGGACGCCATATCATTCGTAAATGACTTCAATGACAACGATTGTTTTATGAAGAAGCTACCGTATAAAAAGGTGACCGATCTTCATGTCGGAATTGACTATGTAGTGTTGGAAATGAGAAAGATATTTACACTTTACAGTGAATTTCGGATTGTTGTCATCTTATACGATTCTTCTTAAAATGAATCGTACTGCTTTAAAACGTTATTATTAAAACGGTATACAAACAGATTTACCGAAGACGAAATGAACGTTGTTCGGCGTCATTCGTTTAAGCTGACTTATTACGGATTAAAAGTCGATGAATTCACCGAAGATTTAAAATTAACTTTGTAAAAAAAATACGAGTATTTTGTAGACCTACCGGGGAGAGATTTCACTCAACGCGCCATAGTTGCTACCTCCCGGGTGGTGTGGAAACGCAACATTTGTTTTAAATTGTTTTTCTTAAATTATTTTTCCGATTTGTATAAACTATTTTTTATAAATATACTAACGAGGAAAATAAAAGTAAAATTCGAAAATTGTTTATCGTATCAGTTATTGCGTTATCGTGTCGGCTATTGTGTAATACCAAATGTGTACACTGATCAGAAAAAAACTATTCTTTATCACGTCAAGTCTAAATTTATCGCGTCTATTCTTGGAACACCGGATGTGGTCTTGATACGCATGTTCAAACATGTTCGTGTGGTTTGATAAGGAAAATACAATTATTTATCGCGTCAATTCTTGGAAATAAAAAATTAATTTTTTATCGCGTCAGTTTTAGAACACCGGATGTGGTCTTGATAAGCAAGCAAGTTGCTTTATAATTAATTATTTTCCTTATCGACGTCTTGCGGTTGCTATTTCGTTACGTATTTGAAATAATACGTTAATTATTTATCGGGTCTATTCTTGGAATACTGGATGTGAAGGGGTGATATAAACGGGAATAAATAGACCGCTTATAAACGTATTAGAATTATTCTATAGTCGTCAGTCGAAGAATACATACATTATGAGAACTCCAACCGTTAATGAAGAAAAACAACCATGCCGACCTCCGGTGGTACCCGACTACTAACTCCACTCCTTTCCACCTTTCCTTCCTTCAGAAGAAAGAAGAAGAAGGAGTGAAGAAGAAAG
This sequence comes from Zanna intricata, assembly GCA_010016005.3. Classification (NCBI taxonomy): domain Eukaryota; kingdom Metazoa; phylum Arthropoda; class Insecta; order Hemiptera; family Fulgoridae; genus Zanna; species Zanna intricata. The sequence goes on along the minus strand of JAAAKQ030247761.1, from coordinate 9,636 downwards.
AAGAAACAGGAAGAAAAGAAGAAAGAAAATCCAGGCCGACGGTCTGTCGTCCCGACCGCTGGCTTACGGTGCTAGCGGAATTTAAAAAGAGATTATTAGAAGAAATAAGGGAGATAGACGCCAACACGATGAGGAAAATACCCAATATCATTCTCGTCCTCAATCCTGACCGGGCTAGACTCGAGGCTGAACGCTCTGAAAAGCCCAGAAAACCACATTTGGCTTCGGAAAGTCATATGCTTCAAGGGAAGGTCCCGAAATCACCTCCGACGCCTTGTGAAGAGGAAGCGCGTCCCTAGTAAGAATAAAAAGGGATCTCTGCCCACTCTGAGCGGAAAGGGAAGTGTCGCGGATGATAAGTTAACTAGCATATCGAACCGTTGGGTCCCAACCGAACAGAACTCTCCAGGGGATCGGAACGCAATCCAAACTTCCATAACGAATTAAAGCCATGTTACTTATGTATACCCGCCAGATCATTAGAATCACCCATGCAAAAATAGGAGGGTATTGCATCCTCCGACATTCTTTCGTTCCGTTCCGTTAATGAAGAAAGCGCAAGTGCAAGCACATCAGTGGACAAAGCAAAACGACAAACTTTTCTAAACCAACTAAACGGCATGATCGAATACACAAACACAAAAAGTGTATGTGAGTTAACAATCGATAGCCATACAACATACTTTCCTGTAGAATTGTAACGAAATTTGGAAAGCGCATAATAAACTAACTCCAATTTGATGATGTCGGTGAACCTTTTGAGGTTTTTCTTCCTAAACGATTTACAGAGGTTTATGAAGAAGAATTAATTAAAAATATAATCAGATTAAAGTTAAAGCTGATTTACGAGGGATGACGTAAATCGTACAAAATAACATTGGAATAAATTGTCCTTTTTAGGATAACATAAACAGTCCTTTTCAGGACTACAACAATTAACACAAACAACACATATACACACATACACAAAACAAAAACACTCTAAACCCCCATGATTTTCATGCAAAATAAGGTGACTGCTAGAAGAATATCAATGGCTACACATATTCCTGCTATTGCTATCAAAATCATGGTCCAGTTCAAATTGCATATTTACAATCTGTACCTCTCACCAAACTCTGAGTTCAGTGCTCTAGAAATTTCAAATCTCCTTGCCCAAATATCATCGCCGACGTTAAGAGTAGGAGATTTCAATGCCCATTATGTTTCCTGGGGCTCAACTTTCTGCACCGCTCGAGGAAGTATGATAAACAGACTGAGACAAGATTTGGATCTTTGTCTACTGAATGATGGTTCATACACATTAATGTCCTCATTGTCTGGTGTACGGTTCAACATCGACCTCTCCTTGTGCACACCGAACTTACTCCCACGTCTACTTGGTCTACTAGTGATGACCTTCAAGACAGTGATCATAGACCAATTATTATAGAATTTGGTATTGACCGTAAGGTAAAAATGTCCACAGAGATGGATTGTCGAAAAGGCAGATTGGAATGGTTACCACAATGTCTTCCAGTCACAGTATGGTGATGGTGCTTACGCCCTTGATAAACTTTCTTCCTTTACATCTCTCATACTTGAGAATGCTAGTGGGTATGTTCCACAAATATCGGGAAACCCTAGAAGTCCTTTCGTTCCGTCGTGGAATGATGATTGCCAACACGCCATTAGAAAACGACGGCAGGCACTGCGGAAATTTAACCGCAAGCCAGTGAACATCTCGATCTGTATCGCAAAGCAAGAGCGGAATGTCATAGATTATTCCCAGGCTCTAGGAGGAAGTCATGGAGGAAATACGTGGACACCATCTCACATACTTCTCCCACGTCTGGTGTGTGGAAAAAGATCCTTGCAATTTGCGGATCACCAGAACAATCTATTGTCGGACTCATTCATGAAGGCGAATTCCTCACAACACCTTCTGCAGTGGCAAATAACTTGGCAGAGTCTTTGGGTTCGGTGTCCCTCATACCACTGCATTCAGTGACAAATTTCAGAGGTACAAATTAAAAATTGAATTATTATCTTTAAACGTGGATGATTCTGTCAGCGAATTAAAAATCCCATTTTCAATCAGCGAGTTGTCACACACACTTAAGAACTCACGTGAGACCTCCCCTGGACCTGATAACATTCGTTTGAGCATGCTCTCACATCTTCCTAATTCGGTGCTACAACACCTATTGAGTATCTATAATGATTTATTCTCCTCCCAGTTTTACCTTCGGTCTGGTCAGAAGCCATTGGTCATACCAGTACTTAAACCTGATAAAGATAAAGCAAACCCCTCAAGCTACTGCCCCATTTCTTTGTCAAGCTTGTTATGCAAAGTAATAGAGAGAATGGTGAATCGCAGACTTACGTGGTATTTAGAAAAACATAACCTTTTATCTCCAAAACAGTGTGGTTTCCGACAAGGACGGTCTTCCATTGACCATTTAGTGTCATTGTTTTGGGAAACAGCTACCCAAAATGTTGAATCTCCAACCCGAACATTCTGGGTTCGGGTTGGAGATTCTCTATCGAGTAGTGTCGTCTTGGAGAATGGAGTGCCTCAAGGAAGTGTTTTAAGTGCTACCTTATTTTCCATAGCCATCAACAACATTACTAAATGTGTGCCCACCAGTTTCATGTTCGTTACTGAATGAATGATGATTTTGCTATATATACTATGTCCCGCTCAACAGCTACTAGCAGAGAGATTGCTACAGAATACAATATCTCGCCTTGAAGCTTGGTCCAGAGTTACAGGCTTCACCTTTTAACTAAAGAAAACTAGATGTGTAGTCTTTTCTCAGCTCTGGAACCCTTCCATTTGCAAATATTGAAAAAAAAAATTGGAAGCTAAAAATAATTTTTTAAATTTTACTGAAGGTGCATAAATCTGGGGAGAATCTTTTGCCAGCTGACATTTGCTAGCGAAGCAATTCTGAACCTATGTTTATATGAACATTCTTCTTTATTTTCATAAGTCCTGAAAGTTTGCTACATTCTTCATGAATCACTGTGTATAATGTTCAGTATAATGTAGAATTTTACTTTCCTGGCGAATAAAACTAGAGAAGCTCTATTAAAGCGAAAAGAAAGGTGAGCATGTCAAAAATGGGGTATAGGGATTCTTTCATAAAAGTTATACTTTATTTTTTAAACAATTTTTTTAAATTATTATTTTTTTGTTAGGGATCATTTCTTTATAAATAAACTTTTCTTAAATTTTACCCACAGACTAAGGAAGCCCCTGAAATTAAAAAAAAAACTCACTGAAGACAATTTTATTATCTAATTTTAAGAACCATTTTTTTTTTTACTTTCATTAGTAGTAACTTATTCAATGTGAATAGTTTCAAACAAAATTTATTATGAAGCTGGTTTAGTAAACTAAAATTTGTTTATATAACACCTCTTCTTATTTATTTTCAGCTTGAACATCTATCATTGCAATTATTACACACTAAATTCAGTTTTACTGCTTGTGACTTCTTTCCTATTGATTTCACACTTCTGCATTCGGTAAGTGTTAAAAGTAATAAATTACAGAATAGAGATTCTTTTGAACATAAATTTATAGATAGACTCACTCTTAATTGTTAATGCAGAATATGAAGTAATTATACTAAAACTATTCTTTGTATAAACCTTCTACAGTGAAAAAAAAAAAAAAATAAAATAAAAATAGACTGATTTGTAAACTACTCATTCACTTTGATGAGTAATAATTATTTTTTTTATCAATTAACAACTTAAAAAATTGGTTAACAAAATATGTAAAATAGATTTGTAATGATTAAATAATTATAAAAGTAGTTTTCCTAATTATAATTCTATTTTATTTTTCTGCTTAAATGAATAAATAATCTTATGAACTTCCTACAAGTCTATTTTGTTAGAGAATAAAAATTAATCAATCTTGAACCAAAGAAAAATTCCATTCAGATTTATTAATTAAATAGTATAGCTAAATAGTGTGAAATAATAAATATATATTTAAATAAAAGGGGGAGTGAGTGTGAGTGAGTGAGTGATGTGGAGGATGGGGAGGAGTGATGGGGATCTATTTATTAGAAATTTCTACTATATTTTTTAAACTATTTTATTTTTTCAGATTGCTGGGACTGTTGCCACATACCTTGTGATATTAATTCAGTTTAAAGTAGCTAACATTTCAACATCACAATAAAATCAAAAGTAGTGAAATATAATACAATTGTACTTAATAATTATTCTGTAATATAGTAAAATTTAATGTATTAATAATGTGTAATTACTTCACTTTCTCCTCTACGTTTCCTTTCCCACAGACCTAGCCTCTGCAGCTTTTCTTCCCACTACACACAGAGCTGCAGAACACTTTACACTACACTAAGAATATTATACAAATTACAACGTATACCTTTACACAACTACACAACATTTTACATTATTTTTTCCTCGAGTTACATTTGGTGCTTTTGCGACAACTTATGAAACACATCTGTAATCCTAGGTAGAAATTATCGTGACGATGTGTGGATGGCTCTATTTAGTGATGTCCTATGAGCACCTGGGCAAACCCAGTTGTATTTAGCTCTTGATAATTATATCAAATTAATCGTTACGGCTTGCTCTATGATGTTCTATACTGATGTAAGTCAAAATTGTAATGCACATTGTGTGAAAGCAGATAAGGCTTTTAAGAAGTTTTACGAATTGTCATTTTGTACAGTTCTATAGTGCCACATTTTGAATTGAAGCTATACTCTGTTAAAACTCAATATTACTTTTAGTTCTATACTGCTACAAGTCAAGATAGTGCAGTATAGATCTAAAAGATACTTCTGATTTTTACCACTTGTGGCTGGCAGTGAGCACTATAGTTGTAATAATTCTGAGGTTATGTTTTAGGATGTTTGGTTGTTTGTTTAGTGAAGATTCGATTGTTTTGTTCGAAAATGTCAACTAATCGCATAAAATGACATACAGTAATATTATCGAGAGGCAGAAGAATAGTTCAACTTGTTCAAATTAATTCTCTTTAAGGTGAGTTTGAAGGCAAGTTTTTTATTGTTTTGTTATTGATCAGATCTTTCAGAAATAATCTAGATCTGTAATACTAAAATAAACTTTATTGTACATTTTGGTTGTGAATAATGGAACCTAATTAATTTGGCATAAAACATTCTAAAATCCTTTACAAAATCTATTTTATGGTTCAATTGAACATGTAGCTTTCCCTACATAGCTAAGTAAAAGATGTTTTACAGCTGTTCAACTTATTTTACAATTTTGTAGCTACTTTATAATGCACATAATATGTTACTTCATATCAATTTAAAAAAAAAAAATATATAATATTTAAGACAAATTAATCTTTTAATGACACTACTGAAATATTTATGTGTAAAGCAAAAGTAGTAGCATAACCTAGCCAGTTTATTTGTTAACATAAATTATAATAAACGGATTTGTTTCAATTAAAGTTCATTTGGAATGAAATAGGGTAACATTTCTAAAATTGTAGTTAAATTTTTTTTTTTTATTTAACCTCTGGAACAGCTAAGTATATCTTCAGAGGATTTGATGAATGAATTTTAGCGTGTGTGAAAAATGCCATGCCTGACTGGGATTTCTAACCCGGGACCTCCGAATGAAAGGCCGAGGCGCTACCACTCCGTCATGGAGGCCGGCAAGACAATAGTTAATTTTAATGAATGAGATCTGTAATTATATAAGTACGTAGGCCTATAGGTAAGTATGTATGCCTATATCATGTGCAAGTGTCATGTATTTTACTTGCACATGAAATCTGAAGGCACTTGCACATAAAATTTGTTGAAGATAATTATTATATTGTTGGCCTATAATCTTTTGTTTCTCTTTCAGATGTATCTTATGTTAGGCCTACATCAACTGTTACTGAAGTGCAAGCGAATGAAATAAGTCCTGCAGTAACAACAGTACTGGTACTTACTGAATTACAACCTGTGCCAAGAAACGTGGTTATGAAATATGAATTATTGGAAGAACTGACGAAAAGAGGTACTTACTTTAGATACCAGTATTTATGTATTATTGGATGTTCCCATAATCAACTGCAAACCTTGTTTCTTTGTTTAATGGCACAAACAGCTCTACGAGAGCCTAGGCCTACCTGCAAATAGCTGATTTCACATCCACTTTACTATATACAGCAGTATTATGTGGTCAGCACAATGATCTCCCCAGCCATATTCTAGTATTCTCAATCCTTGAGGAGTGCAACACACTGCTAAATAAAAGAACATCAATCAGCTAGTAGTGTATCATAGCAATTTACTGTTTGACCAAATGTTGATAGGAGTATCTGACTATTCATAGGACAAACCAGTCAGACTCCTGTTGGAGATGTGCAAACATTTTACTAAATATAATGAAAAGAAAAAAAAAAGAAATTTTTGTAAACCTACAATGTTCACAAAGTTTGTTTTCTTTCTGTTGTAGGTTGTGTAGAACAAAATGTAGTAGCTGAAACTGGATTGTCTTCTTCAAGTGATCACGATGACAATGACATGGGTAAAGACTATATTCCAGATGAACCTACGAACTCATCTTCGGACTCTTGAAGGTAGTAATCCTAAGTACTGAGAACCTAAGTTGTGTTGTAACACAAAGTGCCACTGAAGCTAGAAACTCATCTTTCTATGAAGGTAGGAATTCTATGAAACAATCATCTGAAATTACACCACTTAAGGAAAGTGGAAAAGGCGAGTTATCAAGAAAACGCAATTGCTCTGAGCGGAATAAAAATGTAGAAAAAATAAGGAAAAATTCTGGAAAACGTTATGTTAGTGCTTCTGGTAAAGATATTTCAGAAAGAACATTACAACCACCTTGCAATACTAAATGTAGATGAGTAAATGTAGATTTATCTTGCAGTGATAACATTTTATATTTACAGAGGCAGGAGTTATTACAGTCCTATTGGAGGTTAGGTGTTGTTAATTGTCAAAGGGATTACATCTCAAATCGATTGACAACAATTGAGCCAAAATATAGATATGCCAGAAGTGAAAGTGCTAGATCATTAAATTATTCATATTCCTTCGTAGTTGAAGATAAAAATATTAGAGTGAGTAGATTATTTTTCATGAACACTCTTAATATAAATAATAAAGTTATTCAGACAACTGTAAAGAAAACCAGGCCAGATGGTGAGGTTGAAATTAGTAGACAGGTAAGCTTGTCAAGAAATATGTTGAGGAAATTTTAAAGGATGGATTATGTAATCACATAAAGTCGTTTCCAAGAATACACTCATTACTGCCGCAAAGACTCAAAAAAAAAAGAGTACGTTGATGGAAGCTTAAATGTATCGCTAATGTACAAGATGTATAATGAAAAATGTATTGCGACTAAAGAACACTTTGCAAAGTTCAATATTTACAACAGTATTTTCCAAAATAAATTTAATATCTCTTTTTTATACCAAAAAAAGACCAATGTATGCTTTGTGAAACAAGAAAAAAATATGAATGAGTGTAATATCACATAGAACAAAGAAAAATCTATTGAACAAGATGAAGAAAAGAAACTTAGCTGCCAAGAGAAGGAGAAAGATATAGAATTACTTAACAATGAAGATGATTTGATGGTTTGTACATATGATATGCAGGCAGTGTTACCTATTCTATGTCGAAATGTTTCATTGTTTTACTACAAACAAAAACCTTACTGGTGGAAGAGGAGCATCTGAAATAGATAGTTGTGTGTATCACTTCATAGAAGATTATTGCCACAGTAAGAACATAATATTCTACAGCGACGATTGCCATGCACAAATCAAAAACAAATTTTTAGTATATCTAAACATACTAAAAAATACTTATGTAAACACTTATACTTCTATAAATACTTCTGTATTCATACTGTGTTTGAACACATTGCATTCAAACTTTGAATATCCAGTCAATTACACATAAATATTTAATAACTGGACATACACAGAAGGAAGGGGATTAAATTCATGCTGTTATTGAAAGAGAAAAAAAAGATTTTTAAAAAGTTGCCCGGTTTTTGTTCCTAGCCAGAGGGCAAAAATCATTCGCATGGCAAAGAAAAGTGGTTAACCGTACAATGTCAAGGAAATGGGAACATCAGACATTTTAAAATTGAAATTGTCATGCTCCAAAATGGGAAGAAATTTTGTTTGCCATATATCTAAAGAAAAAGTTTAGTGGTCAGAAATTAAAAATTTGAAAGTAAATAAAAAACAATCCATTTATAACATAGTAGAAAAACACATAAAAAAACAGTGACAGTTGTAAAGAAATTGATATGTGATTGGATGTTGTAATCAAAATCATCGCCATAATGTAAGCAACATTATGTTTACAAAAGTGATAATCTGATAAATTTGTGAAATATGGTTATGAAATATTTATAAAATTAATGAATTTCAAGAACTTACGTATCATTTTCATAGATTTTCAAATTTTCTTCATTTCGTACTGTTTTGAAATTTATCCATTTTTTATTTCGATAATATAATGCAGTAATACAACGTTCATTCTATATAATGTCTATTGCATTATAGACCAGAAATCTGAATGATTTCATAGGCAAACTCGTCAGAAATTTTTAATGGCGATCGTGTGAATGAACTAGTCACATCGCAAGATTATTTACGCCAGCAACTACGCACGCGCTTATAAGGCTAGCCTACTAATGATTCATTTATTTATATATTGATAAGTACTAATAAAACCTTTTTTTGTAACTTAAAGACGTGGTCATCTGATTGAATATTGAAACCCATCCTGATCTATTTCTATTTCAAAACGACAGATTAATTTCATATGTGATTGGATGTAATAATGTAAGTAATAAAAATCATCGCCGTAACGTAAGCTACGTTAAGTTTACAAATTGATAATTTCATAAATTTGTGAAATATTTTTAGGAAATATTTATAAATTAATGAATTTTAACAATAAATATTAGACGCTTTTAAAATTTCAAACATTGTAACGTTTTGAGTATGTTATAAAATTTTACATTTCAGGCGCATGTATAATTTTGCGGTTAATCTTTAAAATAGATTTATTGCAATTTATTTAACTTTGTCCGAAAACATATTAAAACACAGTTTAATGTAATAGTATGTAAATGAAAAGCCCACTTGTATTTTTGAGTATTCAATAATAGGAAAATTTTGTAAAAATTATTTTAACGTTCATAACAGTCACATGACGTTGGTAAATAGACTGAAGTATGACACAAAACTATCCTCCCACAGCAAAGCCAATTAAGAATAAACCAATGGAAACTCACATTCACCCTAGCATATCTCACGTAACACTTACGTTTCACCGCCCCACAGATTAGATTATTTCAGTAACTAACCAATCAGATTTCCGCATTTTCCTAAGCAATCACTGTCTAGAACACGATTGACAAATCAGAAAGGTGCTACGACGAGCCAATCACAGCTGCAAAAGTAACTGACCATCCCAACCGCCGTAGGGGAAGACACCCACCAAGTGACGATTCCGACCGCCACACCACCCCTCCCGTTCCTAGCCAGGAAAGGCTTTACGGGGAATCGTCTGAAAGACCTTTGTACTGATTACATATCTCAGTCATCAGCCAGGCCTCGGTCGGGATGCCCCCCGATGCAAA
>JAAAKQ030247760.1:5545-28126 GCA_010016005.3 Zanna intricata | reverse complement strand
TGAAAAATGCCATGCCTGACTAGGATTCGAACCCGGGACCTCCGGATGAAAGGCTGAGACGCTACCACTCAGCCACGAAGCGTCATAGGTTAATAATAAATCAATATGTTTAAATAAAAAAAAGAAAAGAAAATGAAGTCCGATTCGTCCAATGTACTCGTACCTTTCCCTTGTAAGATCTAAACATTTCACTAATTAAAATTTCATTTGGCTATAACTCTGGAATTAATGAAAACAAGTATCACTTTTAATACATCGATGAAAAACTCTCAATGAGGCTTATTATTGCAATTAAGAAAAAAGACTAAAATCCAATTTTTTTTTTTTTAATTTTTTTTTATTTTGGGCTTTTTTGGACACTTACACGGTTCAGTCGATTGCAATCGATCATATCTTACAACAGTCCCACGGTTAATCATTTTTGAGTTATGCGAGGTACATACGTACGTACGTACAGACGTCGCACCGAAACTAGTCAAAATGGATTGAGGGATGGTCAAAATTGATATTTCCGTTGAAAACTGAAAACCGAAATTTTTCGAAATCATAATACTTCCTTTACTTCGTACAAGGAAGTAAAAAATAGTTATTTTTAAATAATAAAGGAACAAAAAGTAAAAAAAAAAAAAATAATGCGTTTTGTTAATATTACAAAAAATATTCGTAGGGACGTAAATATAATTGAGTATCTAAAATCTTAATGTAAAATCGTATTATATGCTTCCTTTCAGGAAGAAAGTTAAAATATGTATATATATATATATTATGAAATAAACCAAAGTGAAAACTTGGTAGACATGAATAAAAATAATGAATTTACATGAACATTGTTAAAAAAAATTAACAAAAATGATATCGCTATTCAGAACAGTTTCTTTTCAACACTGACTACAAAAAAAAATTACAAAAACATAAATTAAAATGTTATAAAACAATATTTTCATTACGCAATAAAATTCAACGTAAAAAAATTACTTTAATTTATCGTGAGATTGTTACAAAATCATAATAATTCTACCTTATAACTACTAAACAGATTTAAGTCTGAATTATTTAATTTACTTAACACGAAGAATTCGTTACGAACCGAGTCACGAAATTGAAAAATTTAACAAATTACAATAATTTATTAAAGGAAGTATTTTATTTTAATTCATATTAACATGGTTTATTTAACTAGAACTAATAAATATAATAAGAAAGTTATGCAACGATCCAGGCCTAGGACATCAACTGTGAGACTAGAATATAAATAAATAATAATATTATAAATCATAATATCTAGTAATAATCAATCAAATTATACAAATATAAAATACAGGTTTTTATGTTAGCAAGAGTCACGCGAAAAATTTATATTGCTAAAACGTTTTATAGAAATTGATTTTCAGTTTACGATTTCAATGATTTCACGAAGCAGGATAACTAGGGGAAAGTAAGGATAAAATGCCTATAACAATTTGAAAAGCCTGAGTTTTCATTAAAATACAAAAAATCCTAAAATAATACAATTCTAAATTATACTTTTCAATATTAAATAACCAGATATATTACATACACATATTTTCAAAAGTCCATAAATTTATTTTATGAATAAAATAGTGACTATTTTATGAAATGAAGTTATTAGTGAAATTTTATTTCATTAATAACTTCTGATTTTGTATAGTTTTTTTTTTTGTTATTATTGAATTATTACTTATTTAATGTAAAAATATTTTTATAATCACGGGTTAATAATTATTACTAAGTCAATGTAGTATTAAAGTCGAAAATGAAGGCGGATTCGAACCGATGTGCCTTCCTCTTATAAGATCCAAATAATTCATTAAAATTAAAATTTTACTTGGCTATAACTCTGGAACCAATGAAAATAAATACTACTTATGATTTATATATCGTTGAAAATCTCTCAATGAGGGCTTATTATTTTAATTAAGAAACAGTCAAAAATCAAATTTTTTTTGGATTTTAAGCTTTTTTGGACACTTTTGGTTCAGTCGATTGTAAATAAAAGGGAAGGTACATACGTACAGACGTCGCGCCGAAACCAGTCAAAATGGATTCAGCGATGGTTAAAATGGAAATTTACGTTGAAATCTAAAAACCGAAATTTTTCGCGATCACAATACTTACTTCACTTCGTACAAGGAATTAAAAATGTTTCACAAAACATTGTCAAATTAATACAGTAAATACAGCATTACCTTATATAATACTGTTTCGTATAGTAGTAAGACTAATGAAGATAATAAATAAATAAAACACGACATAAAAACGCTTTCAATTTCAATTATTTGAAGTCGGTGGCAAATTAAAAACAAAAAACAATTTGCTAATACTTTTAATTTGGCGTCCACTTCTAAAAATTTTAATATTTGAATTTTTTTTTTTAATTTTAAATGCATTTTACAAATCGAATTTTATTTGTATAGGTATTTAATTTTTATATTTTATTTCATTAAAAATATACGTAAGACGAAAATAAATCTCGTGATGTATGGAAAAAAAATGAAATACAGAGGTTTAAAACCCGCATACTGATAAAAATAAACACAAACGTCTAGAGAAATTACATCAACAGCGATTAGAAACTTGACTATGGCTCTAAGGTAATAAAATTATTATTTTTTCAATAAAGTTTTCAAAAAAGTTTCTTGAATGATCTCGTTAAATATTCTACATATCTGAATAATAACAGATTCTACTACTTATTTGGATTATTAAAATTATATTCACAGAGTTAACTATTTAATTATTTATATAAGAGTCGACTGTTTCAGTTTTCAGTTAAAGCTAAAATGACAATTTCAAAGGTACATTCTATGTAAAATAAAAATAATTATCGAAACCGGTTTATCAGTTTTAGAGATAAAAAAAAACCACTGATTGTATTTAGTTTTACTCGGAAACGATAATACAGGTAGGACAGAATTTATCCGAAGGAACATGAAAATTATTAAAAGCAGCTATATTTAAAATTCCACCAATGCTTTTCAAGGTATTGAAAAAAAGATAGATTAAACATTTTAAGTAATAACACAGATTTCCAGGGTATTTTGGATTAATTTTCTATAAATTTTTCTGTAGTTTGTTTATTATATACAATTCGAATCCGATATTAAGCTACCAAGTATAAGATTTTAAAAAACTAAGTTTTATGATACGTTCAAAAATATTCTAGTCGCGAAAATTAAAAATCTTTTCATAATTATTCATTTAAAATAACGAAGTATGAACGACATAAAAAGCAGTATGGCACAAGCAAACTTCAGTAAAATATAAATCTAAGAAACAGAAATAGACTCTTGGATTGCAGCATCGTATGGTAATTAAACACAGAAAACAAGAAAAAGAATAGAGACTTGAAAAATGGTATTGAAGGATGTTGAAAATTAAACGACTTGAAAAAAACGATATTATAAAGACGAATTAGATAGAAAAAAGATCTGTAACCCAAACTAATTAAGTTGTTGGACAGTATATTAAGACTATCAACTTAATTCGATAATAAAGGAGATGTATAAACTGGAGAAGGCAGACTGAAACATCAAAAAGGTTAAATTTAGGATAAATTATGTAGTATGTTAAATTAAAAGATGTTAGAACACATAACATAAAGGAATGGAAAATACCATCAAACTCAAAACTGATCGATGCCAAACAAAATGTATCATTAATAAACATAAATGTACAAACATTCTACTGTAAACTATGTAGTAGTAGATTTTAAAATGGCTATTAATAAATCAATTATGAAATCATTTTGCTTACAGTCCAAAATAATGATGATTCGTAACGGTAATTACGTTGACCGATTAGAAGACACAAACTTGAGTAACAAATCACAAATAATGAAGTAAAGTAATGTAAATATTTAAAACAGAAAATACTGTACTAAAATCTTCAATATATTAAATTCACATATGCATCAGGTTACCGAAGCTACTTATTTTTCACAAAGCATAAACAAATTTAGCGTAAAAAAGGATCTAATTAAAAGCTCATCGAAACAAAGAAAAAAAACTTTATGTGTAAAATTAATTAATTAAATAAATAAACCTATCAATTAAAAAAATAAATCAAAAGAGATCGCAGTTTCTATAGATAATTATAATTCATTTAATAGAAATAGCCCACCAGGCTGGTCTTGTGATTAACTCGTCGTCGCAAATCAGTTTAGCTGCTGATTTTCGAATTCGAAGGTTCTGAGGTTCAAATCCAAGTAAAGGTTGGTTAATTTTATACGAATTTGAATACTAGACATTGGATATCAGTGTACTTTGGTGGTTGGGGTTCGTTTAACCACGTCTCTGGAATGATCGGCTTGAGTCTGCACAAGACGTCATTTACATGTCGTACATTTCATCCTCATCTCAATGGATTTGTGGGTAATTGTTTATTGTTCATCAATTGAACAGATTAAAAGTTACACATTAGGAAATAAAAAAATAAATAAATAAACAATAATTTAATAGAAAAACACAACCTATTAACTATAAAAACAATTTTTTTTTCAAAATTATATATTTTAATTTTGACAAGATTTAAAGAAAAACTATGCGATATCTTTACTAATTATTTCCTGAAAGTTATAAATAAATATAACATTTACGAAATAAAAGGAGAAAGGAAATTATATACAATTTCCGATAGCGGGATTCTTTGAACCGGATCTACAGCGACTTCACGAACTTTAAATAATATTTTTAGTTTTACAAATATTTTTTTTTCCAAATTGTCATGTACATATTGTCATTTGTAAGACTGCGACGAAGAAGAGTGACGCCAGATTACCCTACTTTTACAGTCGGTCAAAATTAGCATTTATCTATTTATACACACTTTAAAATCTCTACACGACATAATTTTATGGAAAAAATAAAAATTGCCAAGATACATTAGAAGCTTACTGCATGACAAACAATTATAACTGAATATCATGGAATGGCTTTCTACGTAAGAAAAAATATCTATTGCAATTTATAGGAAATATCCATCAACGTATTAAGTATAAATTATTATTAGAACAAGACGGATACATATTACTTCCGTTAATTTACTTTCACGTGTATAAAAATAAAACAAGTAATCGTAAATTACTGCACACGAACGAATAAAAAGAGAATTAACGATTTGTCCGCTATCCGAGAGTAACGAGCTATCGGTAATTGACAACACTAGACAGTGAGACAAGTAAACGGTCTGAAAACCACGATCCTGTGCCACTACCTAAGAAACATTTATACGATAAAACGAAGGTAAATTGTAAGCAATTTACATAACAAGACATAAACGTCGTCTAGACAATTGTCGGAATAATATATTTTTTAACATTTTTATTTTCACCATTTCCGAAGTTAAGTAATTAATCATAGTTTAGATATAAAACTATAAATTAGATATAAAAACGATAAACATCAAAACCACTTTTATGGAAAATTATTTTAACCGTCATATTTAGCACGTTACATGTTAAAATAACAGCTACAAAAAAAATAAAAAACAGAAATTTCACAAGTCCTTCTTAGATGTCTACTTTTTTTTTAATCATTTCATTTTATCTTGAAAACAAAAACATAATGATTATAAATAATATCTGATGGTTATATTAATTATATCCTTAAAATATCTTCTAAAATAAGAAATACGGGTGAAGTGAAATACATACAGAAAGCAGATTAGTATAAACCAAGAAAGCTATTATGCAGACCGGAAATCTGCTACAACTAAACATTGATTTAGGTACCGGAAAGAAATATTTTTAAAAATCTGTCTACAGAATTCAGTGCACAGCGAAAATGGACAGAAAGAACAAAGTATATATCTTTATAGATAAGACATTACAGGAGACTGTTGGAAATTAGACGTAAAATTCTAAACGAAGAGCTTTTACGCTGAACTGAAGAAAAAAGCTTCAGCGGAATTTGTGTAAAAGGAACTGAAAAGACTGGTATGCCATAAGTAAGGAATGCAGGATTAGTGAATCCTGTTAAAAATAGTAAGGGAAGATAAATACTACATACAGAAAACAAATAATTTGAGGAAGTAGGCTGCAACAGATACTGGACGTTGAGGTTGAGGTTGGATGAGAATGCAAATTCCGTTTGACTGTTCAAACATCTGAACAAAAAATATCCTTAAGGATAGCAAACAACATTTTAGTTACCACAATCTAAAAATGTCACCTGTTCACATCCACCATTTTCAGACAAAGTAAATGAAGAGTTTACATGAAATACATAATTTACTTCAGTATAAAATTTAAATCAATCTACAATAACTGCACAAATAACTGCCCACACTACCACTAACATGAGGTAAAAATGAATACTACAGTACTAAAACTACATCAATCTTAGATAAGAGGAAGTAAGACCATAAATTTTGACAGATTTAAAAAATTGTTGAAAATTAGAGGCAAAAGTTTTAAAAACCGATAGTAATGAATAATAACAGTTTTAAAAATGAAATCAAGACTGATCGATTGCGGATTAAGGAGTTCAAGGATTAAATAATTTGATTGTGGATGTAAACTACTAACTGAAGCAAAACGTTTAATAAAATCACTTAATTTACGATGAACTGTAATAACACTTACAAGTTAAATTACAAGTGAATAGCAAAAGAGTTATAAAGAAATACGTATTGCCGAGTCACGACTTCTTAGTAAATCGACTCGATGATTTCAATAAGCTTAAACAGATAAATTAACAGGTAATAACATTTTATACAATCTACATAACAAATAAATAGTTCCGATTTAAGAAACACGTTACTAGATGATTCAATTGAGTCACTCTGCATATTCGCAGATAAATTAGAAATTAATAACTCGTTTCATTCATAAATAACGTGTTATAAATCGGATGAAATCTTGTTTTACTCCTCTATTTAAAAAAAAAACTGGATGAATACATTTATAAATATTAATTTTTATTTAAAAAATTAAATATTTCGCACCAGAATGGGCGATGTACTTCTGCACACTACCTTATAAGTTTACACTTTCACAAAAAAATGACAGCCAGTACGATTATGAGCAGCAGCGCACAATAACAAAAACCGTTTAATAAACGTAGTTGCTCAGTACTTACCGCACAACAGTGGTTAATATAGGGGTCACTTTTTAAACGATTTTTATTTCAAATGCCTTTTCCTGCCTATCCCTTTATTAAATATTTGTATTACTTCACAGTTTTTTTATTCAGCTTATCTAAACGAACATACCAGTAATGACAAAAATAGTGATTTCTTGTAAAATGACGGAAAATCGATGGTTGAAGAACAGTTAAACGAAAGAAAAAAGATTAGTAATTATCCTGTTAAGTTAGTAAAAAAAGAGTAATCAAAGTAAGGATAATATTTTAGTTTCTCTTTAGTTTTTGGAAAAAAAATTTCATTAAAGAAATCAAAGGGTTTTTTTTAAGGTAATTACGAGAATTTATTAAGCATCAAACTCATATATTAAATACACAAAGTATTAAATAATTTAAACTTATCACTGTTTCTTATCAGTTTAATTAGGCTCTTGCATTTTTTCTTTTACAAATATAACTAAGCAGTTCTAAACCGCCCATTACAGGTAGATAAACAAAAATTTAAATTTGTAATAATTATTGAATGCTATAGAGGATGAAGAAATTAAAGCGCACTAATAATACTGATTTTGTTAAACGAGAGCCAATAACTGATTCTTACAGCATTTTTCATGGCGAATTCAAATATGAAATCAGAATTCTTCTATCAGACTTAGTTATTTTGAAACTATCACTTTTATTTTCAGCTAGTATCATGCATAGCATTTTTTGAACGTAAATACGATCACAAATATCCTTCTGCCATGTGGCCAGTGTTACATAGCCAAGAGCTACCAATTCTACTATAACCCGATACATGGTACTTAGATGAAGATGAAAATGTCGAATCTTGTGCTGATATATCAGGCAATGAAGAAAGAGAACAAAATTTAAAAAAAAATAGATATATTAAACACTATTTATTTAATTAATCAGTCAGAATTAAATGATCTGGTTCGTGATCTAAATTTATCAAAGATTCAAGCAGAAATGCTGGCATGAAAACTGAAAGGATGGCAATTTTTACAACTAAACACTAAGACAACTGCTTTCTGTGACAAAGAGTCAGAATTTGAACATTTCTTCTCTCAGGAAAATTTAGTGTATTGTAATGACGTGGACTCTTTACTGGAACCTTTGGGATATATGCACCATAGTGTCAAATGGCAACTTTTTATTGATTCATTAAAGCTTAGTTTGAAAGCTGGTTTCTCCACTTGGAAATAAATACCCATCAATACCATTGGCATACGCAGTTCACATGGAGTCTTATGAAATATGAAGTTATATTTCTTAAAAATATGACTTATATAACTAAAAAAAATAATAATAGTGTAAAAAATAATGAAATATGACTTGTATAACATATTGAGCAGGATTCAGAATAGGAAATATTTATGGCAAATTTGCGGAGATCTGGAAGTAATAACGCTTTTACATGGACTGCAACTTGGATACACAAAGTTCTGTTGCTTTTTGGACGAATGGCACAGCAAGGTTAGGAAAAACCATTTCATTAAATAGGAATGGCCAAAGAAAGAGGTACTGACTATAGGAGAGAAGAATGTTGTTAGACATGAGTAAAATCAGAAAAAGTTTTTCTTCCACCACTACAAATTAAGCCAGGTTTATTCAAACATTTTATTACAGCAATGGATCGTAATAGTGCATGGTTTCAGTTCTAAGAAACAAATTCCCTAATATAAGCGATGCTAAAACAAAGGACGATATATTTGTTAGATCACAAATAAGAAAAGTAATGAGTGATCCGGCCTTTGAAGAATGTTTGAATGACTTGAGAGTTTGCTACACGGAAATCATTTCAAAATGTGGTAAACAATTTCCTTGGAAACCATAGGCCAATACGTAGTAGGTAAACTACTGCTACAATTGTGAGTGAACTTTTTATTACTTAGTAGTGGAGACTACAAAGAACTTGGATGTAACATGTCACTCAAAATCTATTTCTTACATTCATATTTGGATTTTTTCCCTTACAATTTCGGTGCTATCAATAATGAATATGAAGAATGCTTTCAATAGGAGATATCTGCAATGGAAATATCAGGACAAATGAAACCCAAAAATGTTATCTACTGTTGGAGACTAAAGAGAGGTCTACCTACAGCAGAAAAGAAAACAGAAACAGATTTTACGTTGATTACAAAGTGCATATAATGTATTGTCATACATTTTTTTTTGTTTCAAAAAAATTTCAATGACAAAAACTGAGCCCCATAGAAAAAATCTATTGACATATATGAAGCATAAAAAATACTGTAACAATCAGCCATTCACTTTCATTTGACGAAAAAAAAATTAAATTTTGCTGACAATTTATTCTTGAGTATATTATTTATAATTGTAATTTTTTTTATCCGATTTAGATTGGGGTCATACATAATCAATACCTGAAAAATCAAATAGTATTCTCAGTTAATCAAATTTTGAATAATCTTGATCCAGATGTCGAACAGGAAATTTCGAACTGAAGAAGTACCACTATAAAGATTTATAAACCTCTTTTCCATACCTAATATAATATTGAAAAATAAATAAAATTTATAATCTAATATAATAACAAATTTAAGGTATCAATGTAAAATGAAACAAAATTATTGCGATTGATTTATTAAGGAAAATGTGACAGAACTTTATGAATACAAAAATTTATAAAAACTCTTTTGAAGTTGATAATATGAGATTAATCAGTAATTTACGGAGTTATTTTCATCAATAAATAATATTATCGATCTGGAATTTTTAAATAGACTTTTTTTAAAGAAACCGACCAGCGAACCATCTGATAATTTACCACATAGCAATCAATATTACCACATCGCACCGTTTTTTACAATATAAATAAATTAATAAGATTAAACTTTATTGAAATTCCTAGGATTCAATGACGAAAGAATCAAGAGAAAAAAGCAATCGATGCTTTTGTTTAACACCTAACGTTAGCAAATGGTTGTACTTCTCTAATGGGAAGTAAAGAAAAAGGGTACAGTAACGTCGAGCTTCCTAACGTTGGTTTGTACCTGTCAGTGACGGAGCCGTGTAGTTATATTATCGACTGCGTAGATGGTCTAGGTTAGAAAAACCCCGATCCATCCGCTCAGTATTTCTCATACTAGAGCAATACGCCGAACAAATAAGCTTGCAATATACTATAACAGACACACATACATGAAAGGTAACTCATGCTGTCATTTCAAATCGGGTCAAAACATGTACATACACACGCGCGCGAACAACAAAGCACGAATTTAGTCAACTTAAAGAATACTATCGACATGTCAGACACGACAAGTTATACGATCTCTCTTCTAAATGAATCATAGGTACGAGTCGATATCTGACATTCAACAAGCAGATTCAATCGTTCAGTTTTACATAAATAAATATATTCGAACAATGTACGTTAAACGAGTACCATACGATACTCTTCTCGACAATAATCACGAAATCAATAGTACATTATAATACAAAGAAAAAACTATTCTCCTGCTTACATTTTTTATATACTGGTTGTTTTCTTCTAGATAATATAAAACCAATGGGGAAAAAAAGGATAAAAATATTTGGAATAAAAACGCAACTTTATTGCAAATGTAGCTTACGTCTGCAGAACAACGAAAAAAGTAAAAATATAAATTCTAACACAGGACAGACAGCTGTAGACATTACGGAAAGCGCTAACTTTCAAATAAATAATACTACTACATCGATTCCGACCGAGATCAAAGATAAAATAAGCAAATAATTATTAGATTACACATTTTTTTCTTTCCCTAATTAATTGCTGAAGCAGATGTTTCCGTAACTAAATACAGGAAAAAACCGAATGTAACCCGTACCACTCGCATCACCATCTAAGTACTTATTACAAAAAAAACAGTGAAGTTTTTACAAATAATTCTCAAAAAGATAGATTAAATTTAGAGAATAACGTCTTCGAAATAAAATACTAACCGTAAAAAGTATGAAAATTGGTGATTAATTTAAAGCTTAAAACATAGTAACATTAACTTTACGAGAAAGAATGACATGTTAACTACAGTGACAGACAAATCTATAGAGAGATCTTTATTCATTGAAATAAAAAAAAGAACAAAACATTACATAGATAATATTTGATTAAATTTTCAATTGAATAAGAGTAATATTAGGACTACATTTATTTCAAATTTTAACGACGCACAAATCGGTTTTTAAAAGAATAATTTCTGCCAAAAAAAAAAGGTCCAATTATTTAATGTCCAGAACATTGTACAGATGTTAGAAAAAGGAAATGTACGGTAAAAACTGAAAATTACCCTTCGGATCATCATTTAACCGTTAGTAACGGTTAATTTATTAAACCATTATTTTTATTAAAGGTAGAAATGGAACCCGAAACCAACTCATTCTTAAAAATAACTTATTACAAATAAGACAGCTCGAAATCCTAAGACTGGCAAGGTTCAATATAATATTCTTGTGTACATAGAATTCCATACACAACTTGCAAAACGGTTAAGTATTAAACAAACTCTCTGAGATTTTCAAACCACACTTTGATAGACTCAAAGAACAGCAATTGTCGAAATAAACCCTCATCAAACCAGAACACTGTCGATTGTTAACGATTATTACGAAAACCTTCAAATATCTATGAATTTAATGATAATTCAAGTTTCGAAAACATTTATAATCCATAGTATTACAAAAAAAAACTTGATCGATTTTTATAAATCCCCTAGTATTGAAGAAGTTATAAGAATCCGAGATAACGTGTTTCAAACTGATCCAAGAACGAACCTTTTTTAGATACGTATTTTGCTGTTAACCTACGAAACTTCCAGACCAATTATACATATATACAAGTTTATTCAGGACACAAGGGATATAATTTTGGTACTGATTCTAGAGCTTGAAATTAGGAAAAAACGTTCATAGAAACACGTGTCCCCAATGTCTTTTTTTTCGAGATATGGCTAGCGAAAAAGAACCTCCAGTTTTCAGTTTTCCCGGTGAAATGAGATCATACTAAAATTTGAACAAATTGATAACATTTTTCTGTTACGTTTTATTTTAAATAACAAAAGTTGTTTCGTTTTTCATAGGCTTCATTACATCAAAGTACGAGTATATTAGATTATATACATCAATTTTCTCGGAATTAAATTCTCTATAATTTTTGACAATAGAATTTAGGCATTTAATGAAATTGCTGCAGTTCAAACCTAAAAAAAGTTTTTCATCACCGATTTTTTCTGTTTTCCGTTGGACATCACGAAAATTACGGGATATGCAGTTCTAGGACCGGTTTTATTCGATTTCTCAGGTCAAAAAACATAAGAAACTAGGAAATTTATCTATTAAATAACGCCTTAAAATTTCAGTATATTAATCTGGTAGTTTTGGAAATGGAGGTACTCCGAAACGCGTCAAATACGAATGTTGACAATGCTAGGAAGGGCGAAAATAACAATCAAATCAATTACAATAATCCTAGCGGAAATATGAAACAAATCCCAAATAATTTCCCTTTCCTCCTGTATCAGTTTTTAAAAATTATTTTTTTTTTTTAATTAATTAAAAAATTTATAGGCCACTTTTGCGTATGTTTGACGCGTGCATTTTCTTTCCGATAAAGGCAGATAATTTAAACATCAATAAAACATACGACCTTTATTCGAGTACCTGATAAAAATTTGTACACATAGCCGCTGTAGTTTTAATCAACTGCCTTGCATTAAAAAGGAATTATTACAATGAAATTATATAAATAATCCAATTTTTAAATTTAATTTATAATCATTATTATTTAAATGATTAACTGTTGCGAATTAACAAAAAATATTAATGAACAAAACGCAAAAATTTAAGTTATATATATATATATAAATTTAATATATATATATATATATTATACTTGTATGCGTTATAACACCTAATAATAAGACATCTTAATTTACTTACACGTAAGAAAAATCTAGAGTAAACAGAAAACATGAGAGAATGGTGATTGATCATTTAGTCAAAACATTAATGAAATGGTGTGAACAGTTAGAAACACATGCAGTAATTAAATACTTTAAAAGTGATAATAATATCATTCTTCTAAGAAAACTTTTATGCGGTGTTTTTTTTAATATAAATATATATACACACACTATTGTATGCGTACATATAAATTAAAATTTAATACTTCTGAGATGACGTCGTAGTTCATGACGTAACCTACCTGAACGAATAGTTTACTTATCTCTAATCGATTTAAATAAGAAAGAGACGGCGAATTAATACTAAAAGAAGACGGTAAGAAGATAAAGAGAGTCGGTTAATGTGGGGTAACGTACCCTGCTCGGACGAGCACAGAGGTCGCCGTGTTCCCCGGTAACTGGTACTCGGTACTAACGTTGAAAGAATAAGACAGGGGAGAACGTAAAATTTCAACCTGTTGAACACTCTGCATTGCTGTTGTATATCTGATCAAAAGGCAGAAATAATTTTCCTAACATTTAATTTATTATAAATGTATACTCTAATTAAATAATCTATCTAAATAATTGGAACAGTTAATGGGGAAAAAACGAACTCTGAATAAGTTAAAAATTCATTAGCCGTTTGAAGAAAAGTATACCTTGCAATTTCCAGAATTCTTTAGTAACAGAAATGAGATTTTTTTCTGTCTCTTGAGGGAAAATTAAAGTAAAAAATATAGAAATTATTAATTTGTATTTCATTTTATATTAACTTTGCAACTAATAAAGAACTTTGCTATTAATAAAGAAAAAAAATAAATCGTATATCAAGGTATCCTATTGCAAAGAAGGTTGGCCTAAAGTCAAATAAAAAATTTAAAAAAATACCCACCGAATACCCTAAAGAAAACCTTGAGAAGATAAATCGTTAACTTAATCGTTAATACTTAAATAAAAATATGTAGTCTACAAAATCTAAAATAAGATGACGGTAAAAAAACGGGAACTTTTGAAATGCGTAGAGGCAGCCGTGTACAGTCGGCAGCACTGCTTTACGTACAGACAACCTTGCCACTCGGTTATAATGGGTGAGTGGAACGGTCAGCAGCGTGTTTTCGCCGTAAAAATGGTTTACAAAACCAACGGTAGTTTGGTAGGAGCACTAGAGGGAATTCCGACGGGATTACAATTTAAACCGAATCTATCAAAACGAGCGATAAAAACTTTAAAGATACTGGATCGACTCTCGTAAAGACACAGACGGGACGATTAAGAAATGTTTGTGTTCCATAGAATATTTAGGCTTCATGCCTTTCAATCGCAAAGAGTCCACGGCGGTCAATTCGTAAACAAGTAGCTGTGGCCGGGTTGTCCTGAATGTTCGCCAAAAGATTCTCCACTTCGACTTTCACCTTTAGAAGTTACATCTTTACAAGTTACAGATCGTACAAGAACTGAAGGAGAACAATCATCAGTTCCGCTTTGATTTTTATCAAAACATTATAGCAAACGTTAACGAGGGCGACGAATTTTGGACAAGCAGTGGATGTCAGATAAGGTACATTTCAATCTTACAGGTTACGTGAACATGCAGAACTATCGTTTTTGGGTAGACAGCAATCCAGACGAAGTTCTTGGCCCACCGATTTGGTCTAGTGGTTAACGCGACATCGCAAACAAACTGATTTCGAACTCGAGAGTTCTAAGGGTCAACTCCTAGTAAAGGTAGTTAATTTTTTTATGGATTTGAATACTAGATCGTGGGTAAGGGTATTCTTTAGTGGTTGGGTTTCAATTAATCAAACTTTTCAGGAGTGGTCGACCTGAGATTGTACAAGACTACACTTCATTCACATACCATCCTCACTCACCCTCTGAAGTAGTACCTTACGGTACTTCACAGTACTCCGGTTAGTTCCGGAGGCTTGAACCTTAGAACTCCAGACTTTGAAATCAACTGATTTGCAATGTCGCGTTAACCACTAGATCGTCCGATCGGCTGTGATATCCCATCTTGCAGCAAGTAATGGGAGACTGGCGGAATGCATACGTAGAGGAGGACGACTCTATCTGACGTAATTTTCAAAAACTGACATAAGGTATTTTATTATTTTGATTTTTTATATATATTTCTTAATTGTAGTGGTTAGATTTCAGTCAATAAATTTTATTGTTATTCTTCGAAAGTTGCCGTTACTTTTTTTTTGTTACCCTTCATTAAATAAGTTTTTTTGGTACTGAAACAAAATTTAATTACGGTTCAAAATTCATGTGGAATTTGTAAGATTTTACATCTCAATCATACAAATAACCAAATGACAACAAATTACTGACAAAGCAAGGTTGAAATATGGACTTCAAAAATTATCCTTTCAAATAAATTGTTGTTTCATGTTTTGAATAATCAAGTTATTATAAGTACTGGTAATATGTTTTCTTATTTTGTAAAAACAAGCCTTTAGACAAACCTCGTGAATCTTTTAACAACTAAACCGTAATATAAAAGTAAAAATTAGATAAACATTTTTTAATATAACTTTATGAAAAGTTATTTTTTTATACACTATAAAGAAAAAAAAAATTATATAATGTTTTGTTTCTTGGGTGTCATAACCGTAATGGATGTAGACGACCTAACATGGAGTGTCAAGTTACCCTAAGAACGACATAACCATTACAAAGAATAATAACAAACCGTAATGGATGTAGACTACTTAACATGGAGTGGCAAGATACCCCAAGAACGCCGAACCATTACAAAGAATAGCAACAACATTTCATACCAGGCTTTTTAAAGAAAGTTAGAGATAAAATAATAATTTTTGGCTGTCTTCTTCACCGAGGTAAAAATGAATCGTTTCACATTAATGTGCCAAACTAACCGAAATCAGAAGGATATTCAGCCTTATGGAGGAGTGCAAATAGCTTCACCTTGTACGCTACTGTTTATAGTGATCATCGTTACTCTCAGAGACGTAAAATAAATTTTATCATTATCTTGGAATAGGTGGTGTACAGCAACTGATCTATTACTTTCTGTTGTGGCTAAAATCATAGCGTGCTTGAATACTTACTACCTATTGCGGTAATGACATATCAGTAGTAGTGGTAACAACTAAAGCCAGACGTTAACAGAATTGTGCAGGATTCGTTTTCTTCGCGTCCTTGGATGATAATGTAGTTTTTCTATAGTAGTAGTAAGGTATCTTCAAACAGTATTTTTCAATAAATTTCAAAACTTTTGCAAATTCTTATTGTACTCGTGTATATTACAGTAAAGTTTAGCTGTTCCTGTTCTTATTACTTTGCAAAAAGTAATACTTTCAAAAGTTTAATACTTTCAAAAGTTTTGCTTACAATAAATAAATACATCCAAGTGCAATATGATTGAATTGTTAACCGAAAATAAGATGATTTTCACGAATCATCTTATTTCACGAAGATCAGATGCAGGAATACGAGGAAAATGGATTACTTCAATTTACAGAAAAAAAGCTCTATACTAAGAAAAGAATCGGTAATTTATGAAGGAACATTTTATGGCAGACAGCATGTCTGTATAGATTCTATCATAAAAAGTCTGATGGTACGAGTTTGGCTTCCAAAAAAGAAAAAAAAAAAAAAAAAAAATAGGGGGAGAACAAACCCAAGAAATTATCCTTACTCCATTATATGTAAGAAACAAGTTTTAAAGCCTAATTATTATTTCCTAAAATGGAGGAAAACTATACATGAATCGAAGAGATTTTCTGGCAATTACAAAAATATAATCTTAAAAGAATTCACTATAAATCCGTTTAGTAATGCACTACTATAAGTGACTATAAATTACTTCCGTCTGACTATGCTGTAACCATTCCAAATCATCTTACCAGTTGATCTGGTAAAGATGAACAATAAGATATTGTTAAAAATATATAAACTACAAAACACTTTTTTTAGATTCTTTAACAAAATGGATGCCATTTATTTGTATTAAAAAAAATTTTTTTTTTAATTAATAAAAATAGAACAATGATACTGACTCAGACATTTCTTGGGTTTGTTCTCCCCCTATTTTTTTTTTTTTTTTTTTTTTTTTCTTTTTTGGAAGCCAAACTCGTACCATCAGACTTTATGATAGAATCTATACAGACATGCTGTCTGCCATAAAATGTTCCTTCATAAATTACCGATTCTTTTCTTAGTATAGAGCTTTTTTTCTGTAAATTGAAGTAATCCATTTTCCTCGTATTCCTGCATCTGATCTTCGTGAAATAAGATGATTCGTGAAAATCATCTTATTTTCGGTTAACAATTCAATCATATTGCACTTGGATGAATTTATTTATTGTAAGCAAAACTTTTGAAAGTATTAAACGGTACGGTTGCAAAGTAATAAGAACAGGAACAGCTAAACTTTACTATAATAAACACGAGTGGCAACAAGGTAGAGCAATTACAGGAAAGATACGCAAATGAATTTACTACTTACGCTCGAATGATAATCAATAAGATAAAATTTAAATTTTTAGAAAACAAATCTAATTCAGGTATCAGCCAATTTTTCTTTCTGTACAGTTAACTGGTTCTGTACATTCTTCTTGATATATAATATTTTTTTTTAAGCCTCTGGGACTACCGATAGGTATTGCTTCAGAGGGTAGGTGGGATGAAATGATAGTTTTGTAGCCTGTGAAAATGCCATGCCTGACCGGGATTCGACCGCCGGATGAAAGACTGAGACGTTACCACTCGCGCCACGGAGGCTGGGTTCATATAAATTGCAAGCTACATGACAAACGATCGAAAGATTAAAAAGAAAATATACAACCTCTGTATTATGAAATATTACAATGGAATATTAAATAATTAAGAAACTAATTGCTCGTGGTAAATACCATAACACACTACTGGAACATATAACATTTTCTTTTTTCAAGATAAATTTCTTATGATGCAGTTAATACTGTAAACAGACTATTCCACATTAGGAAATAAAATCGTAGAGTAAATACAGTAGATACAGCGGTCGGTGAATAAACATCAAACAACATGACCATTACTGGCGACGCCATTGTAAAAGCATACAAACCCGCAGCTGTCGTAGACCCTACTAAAACAAATATTTAAACTAGTTCAAACAGAACTAAGTTAATACATTAATCAAATCTGTAAAACTATTTTTACAGTTTGTATTGGTATTTTCTAAAAATCTAATCGAGTAGAAATATTTTTAATTGGATTCTAATGCCTACGTTAACGGCGTACTCTTTCTTAGGAATTCTACAGATCAAACCAACTGCTGAACCATAACTGGATTTTCAAGCATGCTGACAACTAAGAAAGCTGAATCATCTTCAGGAGTACCAACAGCGGAATTTGTCAAAACAAGCTTAAAATACAAAAATGTTATGCATTGGAATCAACTCGTACACACATTTTATGTATATTTAATATGAACGGATGGATTAACTTTCTTTTTATAGTCAATTAAAAATGGAAAAGCTTCAGCAACAGATAAAGCTGGTGGCAATACGTTGCACTCAGCAAACCTGCAAAACTACATTCTTTCTTTCTCACTCTCTTTTCTGTTTAGCCTCCAGAACCGTAAGGTATTACTTCAGAGGATGAATGAGGATGATATGTATGAAAGTAAATGATGTGTAGTCTTGTACAGTATCCACGATTCCAAAACTGTACACTCAGGGTGCCAAAACCATACTTCGGTCCAATATATTAAATATACATGTGTGTATTTTTCTATACACACATACATACAATTTTATTTGATATTACGGCTTATTATCAAGTAACTGTATGCAATTTTTTTAGTTGGCTGTCGGAAAAAATTACTTAATATATTTATGCTGAGAATAAGGTATAAAATGAAAACTTTTTAAATACGTTATAATATTAAAAAAAGATGATTATTTCAAGAAACTATTAAATAACCTTTTATTTGCCTGTCCCTTATGCTTTAAGAAAATATAACAGCAATCTTTACTTTAAAAGAAGTAAGCAAATTATTATGAACAGACGAATCACGAACTACAATTATATTTAACATATCAATCTAACATACGATGTTTATATATATATATATATATATATATATATAAATATGTTGAGAATGAAATTATCAAAGCATTAACGATAGAAATTAACAATAAAAACAAACAATTTTCAATGACAAAAAAAGGCTTTCACTTTTGTTAAACAAGTCAAAGCTTTCCAACCGCAGAAAAAAATCTTTTCAAAAGAGAAAAAAAAGTAGGACAAACATTATCAAATATAAGACGTTCAAATGAAATCAACTTTATGATAGTAATTAAAAGGAAGAAGAAGAAGAAAAAGAGAGAATTGAATTAACAGTCAAAAACTTATATTATTTTACTTGAACGTAATGTCAGTATAAAATTACTACTACTAAAAGATAATAAACATTTCCGTCATTGAAAAAAAAATGAGATGTAACATACACAAATAAGATGAAAATAAACAAAGCTACTTTTTTTCTTTTTTTTTTAATAAGAATACAGATGTAATAACTTTAAAAAAAGTTAACTGAGGATATAAAAAAAAAGTAAAAACGCAAAAAGCTTATCAACAAACAATATTATTGTAAACAGAAAATTTCATGATTCATATGTTCCTTTTTTTCGGTAATAAATAATGTGATTATTTCGCCTAAAACTACTAAAATTACTTTATATCAGTAATTAAAATAGCATGAAACAACAGCTGCTGAAATAAATGACAATATTCTAAATAACATGTTTCTTTTATGGATTTATAGTCGCAACCATCAAACAATAATGGTAACGTCATGGAATCAATATTTTAAATTTTTTCAACCACGACTTTTCGGTAGAAAAAAGTTTATGAATATTTTGTACAATATAAACGGTTACCTATGCATATTTTACCAGCAACTAAACCATAAGTAGTATATAATTTGTTGTATTTTTCGACAAAAATGCAACAATACGTATCTTCGTTTTTTCTTTTTAAATGAAAATATACTGCAGCAGTTTTGTTTTGATAGATGTACAACTGAACGGGTTATCACCAGAGAAAAATACAGTTAAATATAATATAATTTGAGAAAAATCTGTAAAGGATATAAATTACAAAAAAAAATTTTCAAAAAACTGTCACAAAAATAACAGTTTGTCACAAATATAAGCTGAAATGTAGCAAATACATTCAGGTTTCTTCGTATAGATAATGGATACACTATACTGCAATGGTAAATGGCAACAAATCATAGAAAAATACAATCAACATAGAAAAAAAAACTTTTTTAAAGCTAAAAATGAATCCAAATTGAAAATATTGAGCACGGTTATCAGAACAAATTTTTTTTAATACTATAGTAAACAAACAGGATAACTTAAGGTCAATATCAACGCAAACAGTTTTGGTCAACACAAAATTGTTCATCACTAATTTTCTGATCCAATCCTGGATAAAATTATTTACATCTCCTGAGAGGGATTGCGGGTAAGAAGGACGACCACTCTTGTATGGTCTCCTTGAGCTTTTTCTCCGCCACACGACCCTTCCAATATCAGATCCATATAATCTATCCTTATTCTAAAGCCTTTTCCCTGGTATCGTCTGGTTTGACCTAAACGGTCACTAGCTTTTTGCTATTAAAAGGAGATATTAGGTTCAACATATTCCTTTGTTCTTGTAAGAGACTCCGACTATGGACCGAACCGAACATTCCTTTCCCCGGGCAGTAAAAAAGAAAGATCGACCTTAGGATAAGGTTGGGCTTTTAATCGGCCTCTTTTTTAACTTGCCTTTTTACTTATCGGGTAAACGTTTCTAATACATCGATAACGAACAGAGAACCGTGTTATTTAATTTAGAACAATAATTTTCCGGAAATAAATTTCTAGGAAAGAATATCTAAGTTGGACAGAAACAGAAAATTAAGGCACAAAGTACAATTAGATGGAAAAAATTAAATCTACAAAAGGACAAATAGTTAGTACTTGTCCTAACATGATCGAATCAATAAATTCCATTTAAAAGGACTGCAATAAAACCTTGGAACGGATAATGGAACACGACTGACACAATAAGTCGTAACTGGCTGGCTCTTCTGACTGTACAAAAACTAGAATAACAGTAATATGGTATGAGATAATTTCATAGCAGGAGTAAAGGAGGAAAAAGATAAAAGATAAATATAAATGATTTTATGTTTTTTTAAATGTGAAAGGACATTTAATAATAATTACAAAGTTCAAAATAATCTTTATTATACATAATAATATTCATACAACAAATTAGGATCAAATTGTATTCATTGTTTTGATTTATGTCTAAGTATCAAGCAAGCTTTAATAAACGGATGAAACCTATTCTAAATTGGACTGAAATTTAGATTGTCTTGAGATCTGAATTATTCGCAAGAGAATGATCGAAGAAAAACTGATTTTCAATATTTTTTTGAAAAATTATGAAGAACATTTCACCAAAGATTTTTCTAAAAGTACAAAAAATATACCCAATAAATCATCAAAACTATTCGCAGGAACCATTTTTGAAACCCGAACTGGTTCCCAACCTTTTGTGATTTTTTTTCAAGGAGGAAAAATTTTCTCAGAGAAACGTATTCTGGAAAATAAAAAAAGCATTGAATAATTTTGAGGAAAGTATTTAAATAAAATATTAAATATTTAAAATATTTTCATAAGGGACCGCATTCCGAATATTTGAAAAATACACTGATATGACAACTTTTAATTAGAAATATAAAACCAACAATTGAAAAAAAAATCCAAAAGTAAATACGCAAAAACAATTCTTGTATAGTCAATTCTAATGAGAAAATTCATAAAACTTTATCGTTAAAGCAAGATATTGCGGGGTAATTGAGTTTGACGATGCTGAAAGGGGAACTAAACAAAAGGATTAACAGCATCGTAATCTTCCTTACACTATGAACAGCTACGATAAAGTTATTATAATAGACCATACTAATCGTTCCAACTAAGCGAGTTTCCATATTTTACAAATAACTACATACTAAATCCTCTTTAAGATTCTTAACAGCTTTAAAATATCATAATTTTACTAAAGAATAAGAAAACATATTACAACAATCATTAAGACCATTTAATTTTGAACTAAAAATTTAAAAAAAATAATACTAAATATATTATAGTCCTTGTAATTTAACTTCTTCCGCAGAAAAATCTCTATGATCCAAAAATTGGTTATATCTAAAAAAAAATCTAAAAGACGTAAATAGTAGTATCGGTAGCCACTAGCAACTAGCAGGAAAAAACTTTCATTGTGGTAGAAGCGTTTTAGATCTCGTATAAAATTTACGGGAGACACCCAGTTTTTATCAGTGTTCAAAACAGAATCAAATAGTAGAGATAAACGAAAAAATTTTTAACATAAAATAAGCTAGCCGCGTAAAGGTTCTCGTCTATTGAATCGTATTTAAATCAGAGAAGTCGCAAAAAGTAACATTTCAAGGCTTTCAACTCTGTGTTGTGCAGTGACACAAGAACCATCATAACATT
>JAAAKQ030247749.1:0-10987 GCA_010016005.3 Zanna intricata | reverse complement strand
TACAATTCATTCATCTCATCCTCTAAAGATATAACCTAACGGTGGTTCCGGAGGTAAAAAAAAAAAAAAAAAAAAATATTTCTCATAGAATTAAGAAAACAGCATATCTAATTCTTCATGGTGAAGAAAGCTGTTTAAATTCTGAAAATCAGATTTCCACTTTTATTTTATACATATTTTAATTTAATTAATTCATTAAATGAACGTTAATATGTTAGGTAGAAGATAATTTTGATAAAATGGTATATAAGCTCTATATATATACATATATATACTTTCTTAAAATAATATTCTATATATAAAATTCTAACAAGAATCCTGGTATAAAATATCTTTGAAATCCTTTATCACAGACTTTTTCTATTTGATATCCCATTTGGGGTAATACCCTCCCTGTTTTGGTAACCTGAGGAAAGCCAGGTGGGACAGCTAGGCCTACCTGGCTTATTCTTTCCTGGCATAGAAATAATATATATACAATGATATGTAAACATAGATACATATCATATGTGTATAATATAATATGTATATCAGATAGAAATAAATGTATACAATAATTTCAACAGGACCATGAATGACAAGAATAAAAGGAACAGATTAATACAATTAATCATCCAGATACATTTGATGCATCCTTTTTGTACTATAGAAATTTCAATAAGCTAAAAGATCATATGTACATCAAAATTGTTAGAAAGGGAGCCAAAGGATATATATATATTAAATTTTCTATAAATAAAGTTTCTAGATATTGTATTTGAAGTGATAATATATAATCTTTAGACAGTATATAAACAATTTTAGATAGTTTTAAAACAAATGTAAAAATTGTCTCTCACTAGGCTTAACTAAACTAAAGTATCATAAACTACTAAGTTTACACATTCAAGAATCCAGGAATTTGTGACTTTGCACATAGAATAGTACTTTAGTAGATAAAGAGAGATTAGAGGGGTATTTTTGAAGACTAAGAATAAAAAGAAAATTTTAATTTTTCACGGTCTGCAAGGTATTTCCTATGTTCATAAATCACAGGTGGAATTGTATAATTTTCGCTTCAATATTGAAATTATATGTAAAAATTTCTGATCCAAACTTTTAAGTTTCTTTGTAGATAAAAATCCTGCTATTAATGGAGAAAAAAAAAATAATTCAAGACAAAAATATTTATAATTACCTGAGCGTCCACAATCTGAACATGAAACAAGCTCCTCAGGTTGTCCTGATTTCTTGTTAACTACAGCATCTCCTAGACAAAAATCACAATAAGGTGATGGTGCTGCTCTTTCCTTTTCATTTTGTTCCATTGCTAGAACAGGCATTGGATCCTAAACATAAAAAGAATTTAAGTTGTTATTCTAAGTAATACACCTTTATCAATACGGGTTATGAAACATATAACATTTGCTTGCTTAAAAAAAAAATTTAAATAAGAAAGGGATATATAATGATTGAAATAAACAACTTCATTACGATATTCTATTTCTAAATTGTTAAAAAAAAATAATTTACATAAGAAAAATCTAAATGACATTATTTTTGTATGGTTAGATCAAATTAACACAAAATAAGCAGAACAGCTAAATTTTATGCTTGATTTATGCATTCCCATTCATAAAAAAATATATAGTTTTAGTTCTCAGAATAAGTATCCAAGTGTAACTTGCTAATGTATGATTTACAGATTACTTCTACAAAACTGAGGAAAAGTATTGTCACTGTCAAATATAAATATTAACCGTCTTTCTCTGTAGTTTATACAATTATACAGATATAAAATAATTACAAAACTAAATAACTTGAAAAACAAATACCTCCGGAGGAGAAATAATCTTTTTTTCAGTAGGTGGATTGGAATGAGGTGATGTCTCTTCTGATGTCACAACTGGAATGACTGGTGGGGGCGGTGGTGGTGGTGGTGGCGGTGGATTACTCTGGCTGCTCGGGCCAGGTGTACTGGGTTTAGGTGCTGTTTGTTTTTTTGCATTAGCACTTCCTGTAAAGCCAAAAATACAAAAAAAAAAAAAAAATTATACTTTGAGCGCTAAATAAATCAAAATATTTTAACTTTATAATGAATAAAGCAAAATATTTTTTCATATGTTGATAACAACAGATATCATAAAAAGATAACTTTATTTAACTATAACT
The DNA here is from genome assembly GCA_010016005.3 of Zanna intricata. Classification (NCBI taxonomy): domain Eukaryota; kingdom Metazoa; phylum Arthropoda; class Insecta; order Hemiptera; family Fulgoridae; genus Zanna; species Zanna intricata. The sequence continues at coordinate 8,836 of JAAAKQ030247749.1, read as the reverse complement.
AAAATTTACCTCATCAGATTAATCAGAATGAATATCTAGTAAAGTCACAAGTACAGGATTGTCAAGGCAGTGATGCCAAAACTACATAATTTCAGAAAATTATATGTTAAGTTAAATTACAGTATTCATAATGAAATATAAAAGCTTTTCTATGAAGATTTATACCTTACAAATTACTTATTGGATAAAAAATTGAGCTTTATTCCATATTAAATATGGACCTGGTGTCTTTTTACTTTTTTATTAAAGTTATAATTTATTTGAAGAAAATCTTTAGGAATTTCAGAAGATTATTAATAAAAAATGATCTAATGAAATATAAAGAATTTTGGTAAGAAAATTTATATCTTACAAATCACTTAACGGATAAAAAAATTGAGCTTTATTCCATACTAAATATATAAATCTGGTTTCTTTTTATTTTGATATTTTAATTTGCAATTTATATGAAGAAAACCTTTAGGAATTTCATAAAAAATTGACCAAGAGTTTTGTCTATTTTTCTGGAATTCAATTTCAAAAATTTATTAACTTCATCAAAAAACAATATAAAAAAAAAATTATTTTCAACAATCAATATTTTGCAATCTGTAAAAAGTTTTCTAATTTGGATCTCATTAAAGGTGTAAAAAAGTTGACAACACAGTTGTAGGACATTCCTGTCATATGGCTTTTTCCGATTCAAGGCTTATACAAAAAAATTAATTTTAAATATTTATTTTATTTATTTAATTCAATGATTCTAACTGAAGCATGCACGCATACAGTATTTCATTCCTGTAGATATGACAGTACTAGCGGCCACTTTAAAAACCTTTTTTTTTTTTTACATTTTAAATATTATTAATTTATTTAATTCAACTGCAACAATTACAATATCGCAGACAACTACAGCAGCTGTACATCAGTGGTACACTAGTGTTCCCTTATGGTGAGAGGGAGTATTGACCCACTACTAAGTGGATACTATACCCACTTAGCTACCACTACGTTTATTTAGATTTTTTTTTGGGGTGGAATGTGTTTTTCAAAACTTTTTTTGGAAATATTATTTTTGTCTAAAAGAAAAAGAAAAAAAATTATTAGGCAAAATTTCAAGATGAGAGCTACCTTGCTCTACAGCCTCACCCCCTTGACCTTTTAAGTTGAAAATTTTATGGCATCAATGCCCCATAAATAGAAGTAATCTTCTATTTGGTCAAAATCGGTCAAGTAATCCTGAAGATATAAGATGTGAAACACCGAACACACATGTATACATATGAACATTTCAATCTTATGTTTTTTTGGGTTCCTTACATGTCAAAACATAAAATATCCACTGAAAACCGCATAGGCCTAAGTTGGACCAATTACAATATTTTCCCTTCTAAAGCTTATAGCACTAGACAGAAAGTAAAAATGTTTCCTCCACTGAACTATGCATTTTAACATTACTATTAACAAAGTGTAAATACGAGTAGTTTTATAATCTAAAATATCAACAGAATGGGAAAAGGATTGTGAAGGAAAAAAGAAGTTCTTTTAGGGAAGGGTGCTTGTCCATTTATTTTAAACTAGTATAGCTACTTTATTTAAGTATAAACATAGAAAAGGCCTGCTACTTGTCTGTACAGCTGTTTCATTGTGAAGCTGCTTCTTCAGTATGAAGCTGTTAAGAGCAAAACAATTTTAAACAGAAAATGTTTCTCTCTTTCACAAAACAGTTACTGTCGCTAAGTGTATGGAAGTCATGAAATGATATATGTACAATCTCATTAAACAATTCAGTTTAAATAAAACTTCCTACCTTCACTAAGAACCAATTGGAAAATATTTTTTTTTTTTTTTTAAAAAAAAGCTGAAATATTAACACCAACAATTAGAAATAAATATTTTAATATCACATAATATTCTGTTAATCAATATATTTAAAACACAAAATTTGTGAAATTTTATGATATTGAAACTGCATTACTGAGAAAAAGACAAAAATGGAGTACTACTTTTTAATAATTTTTTAGAACTTCTCTTAAGTTATAGATTTTACTGTTTAAAATCTAAAGTAACTAATTGCAATAGCAGTTTATTTAAAACTTATCAACAGGTAAACACAGGTTCACATTACATAAATAAATAATGTAATTTCAGGTCAACAGGTTCACATTACATAAATAAATAATGTAATTTCTTTTAATGAAATTGAATGAAAAGGAATTTTATTTAAAACATGTAATTTTTTAAATTAAGCAATAAATTATAGTTTGGAATAAAATTATTAATTCACTCGGCCAAATAAAATAAATTTTATTTAAAACCAGTCATTAATAAAATGAAAAGATGAGTTTATGGAAATCTGCTGAAAAAAGTAAATAGTAAAAGATGTACTACAATTCAGAATATTAACTAAAATATTCTTGTAAACAAATAGTAGTAAGTACTTATGTACTGTAAGTACTTATGTAGTAGTATGTACTTATGTACAGGGTAGTATTTTTTTTTTTTTTTTTGAATTTTTAATACAATTTGAACCAGAATGATAATTTTTTCACAAAATCAGAATTAACTTCTGGCCAGTATCCAACAGGTGTATGTATACACATATAAAATTTGTACACACAGATTTAACTATTACTTTTTTTTTTTTTTTTTTTACATGTGACAGAAACTCTGTATACTCTAAATGTCTGAAGTTTGTCAAATGAAAGAACGCACCTGAACTTAAACTACAGTCATTTCTCAATAAAACACCATTGTAAAGAAATTCAATACATATCATACTAAAGCTGGTTGTTTTCTACATTAACTTACAAAGAACTTATTCCAAAAAAAAAAGTCAATAAATTAAAGTTCTCCAATAAAACATGAGAAATGCAATTTTTTTGTATATTATTTCCAGGCACTAGAACTTTGACAAAAATATGTTATAAAATGTGCAATTTATGAGAGATTATCTCTAAAGTAAAGACAGTTTCATTATAAAAAAAATCATTCTGAAAACTTTATAAATATTTTTTATTTTTCTTAAACTACATACATTATTTTATTTCTCTTTATAATCGCCACATGAATTAAGACATTTATCATAGCAATACACCACTTTCAATATATACCCTTGTATTCTTCTGCCGCCAACCCTCTGTTTAACTGCATTTTTAAATTTATCGTCACACCATTGCTTACCACTCAAAAATTTTTTTAAATTTTCCAAACAAATGGTAATTAGAAAGAGCTAAATCTTGACTATATGGCAGACGATCATAAATTTCCCATCCAAATATTCTTAGTAAATTACCTATCAGACCTGCAACATGTGACTTGCATTATCTTGCAGCAGAACAATGCAATCTGTTAGCTGCTCACATCCCCAATTTTGAACGCTGCACTGTAATTTACATATAGTTTCAGAGTAGGCTTCTGCATTTATAGTTGTTCCACATGCACAAAATCAATCAATAGTATACCAAACCGATCCCAAATGAATCAGTTTGCGTCCACATGGCTGTGACTTGACCTTTGTTGGTCTGGTTGTTGATGCCATTCACTTGACTGCCGTTTTCTCTCTGGCATGTAATACAAAATTCATGTTTCATTGACATAACAATTGAACTAAGGAACTCATTACCTTCTGCTGCGTAGCTCATCAAAAATTCCAAAGCGGATCCCATTTGAGGGTTTTTGTTATGTTCTGTTACAACATGTGGCACCAAATGTGCACAAACTTTTCTGAAGCCTAAATGGTCATGAACATGAACAACATGACCGAGAATAGCTCTTAAAAATTAGGAAAAATATCTTTTTCCTGATATTTAAGTCTGACCCGAGGTCAGAAATCATTGAGCGACAATCTTTTCTGATTTTATCATCAGATGTGTTCAACAAATCCTTGGTGATTATCGAGAACCTCCACAATCGTTCTTCATCATGTATATTAATTCTATTATTTCTAAACCTTTCACATCATCTTCGGACAGTTTCTTTCATTCATTACATTATTACCATGCACAACAACCAACTGCCTATGAATTTCAACCTGCTTAACGTTTTGATAGTTTAAAAAATGTATGATTTCATCCATGTATTTCATGGTTGGCAGGCAACATCGATTCTCCTATTCATTTTATAACATAATAACTAAACACAAATCAAAGATACTAGAACGCATCAACTTACACATAACAATGCAGTGTGTACATTACCAGTAAGGCCATTAAGAACACAAGTTTGGCAAACTTAAGAAGAAAAATTTCCCAGCAGTCTTTACTTTAAATATCTCTCATATATATGTTAAAATGATGGATCCCTACCTCGACCCTCATCAAGTTTCAGATCATTTCATCCTATATTTTGGCAATGGTGGTTTTTAAAAGTAAAACTGCTATCTGAAATTCCTGACAAAATGATATTTTTTTTTATTAATATAAAAGAGGTTTATAACAGAAATTGAATAAGCCTTTTTTGTAAAGGAATATTTCTGTAGAAAATCAAAAAGAAAAAATTAAAATGTTTGTTAGATTCAGAAGCTTTATTTTACACCATTCAGAATCACCTATATTCTGTATCTGTGTAAACCACAGTCTACTAGTGAAAACAGCAAAAACATCATTTTCACACAACCTTGGAAATAGCATACACACAAAAAAGCAGCAAAAATTGTGTTTCTAGCATTTTATCAAAATGTAAACATCATGTTTATTATTATTTGAATAAGTTCTCTATAAACTAATGTAGAAAGAAACAAGGTTTGACATGGTTACATTGAATTTTTACATTATAGTAATAAAATAATTTTTCTTCTTTCAATACTAGCAATTATTAATATTATTGTAAACATCTAGTGAAATAAATAACTTTTTCACAAATACATAAAATGTATTCAAGAAATATATCATAAATCCTTAATTAAGATAACAATTACAAAAATTATATATATAAAATACAAATTGTTATATACTGAACTTCTCTTCTAGGTTGTAAATTTTCTTCATCAGTTTTCTTAATAGCAGCTTTGTTTAAACTTATAATGACTTACTTTCATTACCTCAATTTTATGTGTGGGAGTGGTGCAGTAGGTTAACGCTTGCTTTCCTGCATGGAGGAGGTAGACAATTTGAGGCCCGGTTGGCCCAGTTGTACTTCAACACCAATAATAGCTCTTAAATATATTGCTTATTAGTCATTATTCAGTTATTAGTTGTAATAAATAAGATATACGGCTCTAAAATCCAGATATTAAACGAGATATGCTTATACATGATTAAGGGATTTTGAAATCACCTGCAGTGATTTCAAAAGAAAAGAGACTTACAGGTTACTATGTCAATCAATCAAACCTTGGTTTTAGAGTTATAAAATATTTTACTTAACTACATGAAATTTTAATTTCATATTTTAAGTAAAAAATGAATATAAATATTGAACATTTTTTTTCTATTTTAACAATTTCTTTTCTTTTTTTTTTTCTTTCTATTTTATCCCTTCTTTCGACAATAACAATTATTTTAGTATTGCAAACATTTATTGAATTAATATAATGAATAACTTTTTCACCAGTAAATAAAATATATTTACCTTTCCCCCCCCCCAAAAAAAAATGGTTAAAAACTATAGTTTCATAAAAAGCAAAACTCAATAAAATAAAAAATGATCATATATCACAACCATCTGTTTTGCAACTCTACACTGAATCATATGTTAGAATAATACTAATAAATTATAAGTTACAACACTAAAAAGTCTAATTTTATGTTACATCACTAAAATTTTTGTAATATAAATTTTTTATCACCTTACTATTTCAGTCTACTTATTTTGAAATTTTTGTATTATTCCTTTCAAAAGTTGTTATTAAGAGCGGGAACAGTAGTCAATCTAAAAGATATAAATGCTAAGTTTTTAAAATATAATTAAAACAATTAATTATTTTGTACAAATATCCAAAAATATTATTTAACTTTATATTTTTAAACAACCTATCTTAGTATAGGATTGATTATTTTAAAATTTTAATACTTTTTTTTTTATTATTATTTTCAATTGATAAAAAAAAATGAATAAAATTATAAGTGTAATAATAATTTTCATTTTGTCAGTAATGGAAGTTATTTAAGTAATTAAATTTCAGCAGCACTAATGGCAGAAAATACAGCAATATTATCATAAGCTTTTTAAAACTGTTAAAAAAACATTGTTGACTTTCGAACATATAAATTTTTAATTTAATAAAGTATAATAAATACTTCTGAACAAGCAAAAGTAACTCTTTATATGAAAGGAAAATTCTATTATGAACAAAATATCTGAAAAAAAAAATGTATGATTTTAGCTAATAAAATTCAAACAAATGAGCACGTCTTAAACTGACTACTAATTACAAAGCTAGAAGTGTGAAGGAAAAGTTAAGTGAAAGTGAAAAAGGGATGATTAAGAAACTGTAAGATGTAAAATGATTTAATAGGTTCTATCAATGTACAAGTAGTACAGAACCTTGAAGTGGAAGATTATTAATTTATTATTCAATAAAATGATTTTAACAAATTAAATAGTTCTAGTTAAAAAATTTTGGCCATTAATATACTAACATATAAACTGACATTTTTATTTACGCAATAATTTAACTGCTAAGTAAAATAAATATTCAGGGATGCAGTATACACAATCATAATCATCAGCTATAGATATACTTTCATAAACTGAGTATCGAATAATAATCGTTTAAGTATTTAAATACAAAAATTTACGAATCTGAATTACTTCATTAAGAACAGTTTATAAGAGAAAGTTATAAATAAATATACAACAGAATCATCTGTCAGTCAATTTTTATATGTTACTAACATTTGGTAGGAAAAATATTAAAATTAAAATTACAATAAAGGAAATAAAAACATTTAATAGCAAACTGCATGTAGATTTGATTTCTCATTTTGATGTTCACCCGCTTTTATCTGCTTCTACCTTAACTACAAGATGAATTATAAATAAAACGTTAACTCCATACCATGGAAGTAAAACCCAGCTTGTATTTTTATACATTGGTAATAAAAAGTTCTAAAGATTGCTACAAAAAATAAACATCATGTACGCTTCTTCATGATTTCAGCAAGTAAATTTTTTATCATTATTGTTTGATGGCATCAGTGCTTAGTACTTAGCCATAAATATATGACAACTGAGTAATAAAAACTGAGGCCAGTATTGTTTTACTTCAGCATCAGAAAATACAACTTTAGGTAGCATCATGCCCTATCTGAACATCATACAGATTATTTTTAGCTAAAGATTTGGTTTACAACTACTGATGCTACAGTGGTTAGACATAAAGATGAATAATAATCTTTGTCGCATATTTCATACAAACAAGTGTTTTCATAAAGGCTTAAGCTAAAATAATACAAGTAGGATCACATTTAATTCACAATGAAACTGTTATACTAAACTCAATCACAGGTTACCTTTAACCTCATCAATTATTGTGACAAATTCATCCATGAATTAGTTATTCATAAGCTATTTTATAGACTGTAAATCCCAGTATATATAATTCAAACTTTATTTTCATGAGAGCTTTGAAGTAGTAAAGTATGCTTTTATAAAAGTATATATAATAATTCTTGACATTAATCTACACTAGATGAATAAATGTTATTTGTACTAATTGATGTTTCAAATAGTAAACATCAAATCATCTTAATAAATTTATTTATTTAAAATACAAAAGCTATTATTAGTTTGCTGTGTAAACTGATTTTATTTAACAGTTTAATATATTTTCGTCAATTCCAATATTAATTTAACTTTAAATGTTATAAAATGTAAGAAATACTTCGGTTGCAGTAAAAAAAAACAAACTTTTTACAAAAACACAAACATTAATGAAGTTAGACCTAACTGTGGTATTAAAAGAAAACTAATTGTGGTATTTTTTTACAGTCAGTAAAAAAATACACGGATTAAAAAAAATAATAAATAAACAAAAGCCTCGTTCAAAATGTGGTATGCAATTTTGTAGACAGTGAGATAGCTGGAATTAGATAATTACACAGCAAAAATTTAATGAACAAATATTTTTTTAATAATAATTATATAATATTAAATAAGAATGATATATAAAAATTTACTGTAAAATATTATTCACGTAACAATTATTAAGTATTATTAAAATATAATTTATTAGTATATAATACTAATGTACTTCCAGGGTGTCTAACAAATCTGGAAATCATGGATTTCACTTTCATATAAATCATGAAATTATCATGGGTTTGTTTTAAAATAGTAAAATTATCATGAATTCATTTACTCTTGTTATCTCATATATATAAATTTATTTTGAACTCAACTTTGAGTTTGAATCATTTTACACATATATAAATATGAATCTTAAATTCTTTTAATGTAACCGATTAATGATCTAAAAAAAAAAAAAAAAAAAAGGTGTAACATGAATAATACTGTGTATAGTATTGTTCACAGTCAATATGTATGTATGTAATTATATATATATATATACTAAAGTTTTTATTTCATAAACAAACTGTTGCACGTTCAATAAAAATCCCTTATTACTCTTCTCAAAACATATACATTTTCATAGCGGAAAAATAATAACAAACCAACAGCAGGCGGCTTTTTATACGTATTTGCCCGTATCATTTTTTGTCAGTACATTTTGTCTTCGATAGACAGTTGAATGTTCTTTTAAAAAGTGATCACAATTACTTTTTAAGAGTGAATTATTGTGCTTCTAGTAAAAAATATCATACTTTCATAACATATATAATACGAGGGTAAGTCAATTATTATCCGCAATATAGTTATAAAATTTTATTGTAATCAAATAGGAAACTTACAAGTA
>JAAAKQ030247716.1:0-10987 GCA_010016005.3 Zanna intricata | reverse complement strand
GGGGGGGGAGAGGGAGGGGGGGGGGGGGAGGGGGGGGGGGAGGGAGGGAGTGAGAGAGGGAGAGAGAGTGAGAGAGAGAGAGAGAGAGAGAGAGAGAGAGAGAAAGAAAAGGGATGACAGTGTTATAAATATAAAGTAGGAAGGATTTGAGTGATCGACTAACAGGCGACTGTGCGCTTAATAGTAAACAAAGACGGTTAGGTAGGTAGATGGCGCGGCTTGAAATCATTCTTCTACCCCACTTCATTGAGTTATTGTTACTAATATCTATTTATGAGATGTTACATTTTTATATTACAGTTCACGTAAATGTAATTGCATTACTAAAATGCTGTTTTCTTCAATTTTCAGTGATCGTAAGGACGTACAAAAATCATGTTCTCTTTCTATAAAACACTTTTCTATTAAAAAATAGAAAATCAATAAAGTTTACTCTTTATTGCGCGATGAGAATTAAAAATGAGGGGGTCACAGAAACCGCTGAGAAAATGTATTTAAAAATACTCGAATAAAAAACTTTGAAAAAAGAACGGAATCAGTATTAAAAAAAAAAAGAAGAAAACTTAAAACCTTACAAAAACTAAATAAATACATTTAGTTGTTAATAATTTAATCCCAACGAAATTGACGGAGAAGTGACTTATAGTTAATTAAAAGTTTATATGAAAAACTCGCTTGCGGTTTAGCATCTGCAACGAAGGATGACTTCGTTTTAGACCGTAATATTTTTCACGATTTAATTGGAAAGAGGTGGATTTCCTTCGATTATTTAACTTTTTTCAGATATTTTCTATTTTTTAAAAGCTAAAAAAATATTCAAACTGAAATTGTAAGTAATTAAATATTATGTTCTAAGCGTTTCGGTTTGACTGGCGCTTTGTAAGTTATGACGAGAATCGATATTTTTTAATATTAAATTTTATTACACGTCTTATCGGTTAAAAATTATTAACGATTCGTTTTAACATTACTTGAATATTATTTTTTTCAGATATAGTTATTCATATTCTTAAGTGGTGCTTTTTTTTAACGGCAGCCGTCATAAAAAGATTGGGAAATCCCCGTTAAGCGTATTAAAGAAATATAATTATTAATTCTGTTTTAAGTTTTGACACGGATTCCGTTAAAAATAGAGCTACGAAACTCGATCGGCGAAGAAGCCATACGATTAGATCGGGAAAGATTTTGCGGAAGAGAAATTTCTAAGCGATTTGAAAGCGAAAAATTAAAAAATGTTATTACGTTTCGTAACACGTTATCGACGAAATCTGTTTGCAATAAATCATCCGAATACAATCCTTTTTTTTAAGAGCGGATCCGGTTTTTCATAATAAATTTTATTACGGCATTCGGCCCGATCGGTGGTGGGTTTTTTTACGAACAGTTTTGGAATATTTGACGTTATATATTACGCACCGTTTCTTTTCTTTTTTTAATGGGAATATAGAATCAAATTATATTTAATATCTGCATTTCGGAGCCGTCGGAGAAAAAGGTTTTAACGATCTCAGTAAATATTTGTTTTATTTTTTGTTTAACCTCCAGAACCACCATTAAGGTATATCTTCAGAAGACTAGATGGATGAATTGTAGCGTGTGTGAAAAATGCCATGCTTAACCGGGATTCGAACCCGAGACCGCCGGATGAAAGGCTGAAATGCTACCACTCAGCCACGGAAGCCGGCCTCAGTAAATATGTGCGATGTATTTTTTATAGTTCTTTGTGCGAGTGGGATATAATTTTATCATTATTATCGTTTCTAGCTACACTTTCCTTGAGTATTCAGATAAACGATCCGGTTGTCATTAGGTTATAAGAAACCGAATAACTTTTTCGGTTATTATTCGAGTACATACATGTACTTGAGTAATAAGTAACTTATTATTAATAATTTCTTTATTAGGTTTAACGTACTGAAAGTCACTTAAAATGGCTTAATTTACTTATAATTTTTAGGTTTTGAAAAATGTTATTTTAAAGAAACGATTCAATTTATTAAGTCGATGATTAATTTAGTTTCCATAAAGGATTAAAACATAATATACTTTATCGTAGAAAATAAAATCATTTTTACGGAAGTAAGAAACTATGATTATACAAAATGCATACTAACGCTAACTTATATTAAGTTAAGATTTAAGCAAAGTTTTTTTCCGGTAAGGAGAAAAGTTCATAGATTGTTACGTTTCATGTTTTTAGTAGATAAATTTAATAAATGAAGTTTAGGTCAGTAGTTTAGACCAAGAAAGAAACTAATTGCAACATAAAAAACTAACTACAAGTAAGAATACTGTTTATTTAACGATCAAAACGTAACGACAAATTAAGAAAACGAGACGAGGCTTTTACTGTAGAGAAGAAAAAAAATTACAACAGAAAAACACAACTTATCCCTTTGTGAAGTGCATCGACGGAAGCAAATGAGCCGGCCAAAATATACCGTGCCTAAAGTCGGTAAAGAATCAAGTCATTCGTGTTCCTAGGCGCTCCCAAAGTACGTACCTGAGAATTCTAATCTTCATATATATATACATATACTTGGTTTAATTCGTATTTTCCTGGCATCTTAGAGTTCGACCGATAGATAAGAGGGATTTTATACGATAAAACTAACTTCGAGTAGAAAAGAAAATTCGTCTGGATTGTAAAACGTTTTCATCCCTCTCTCACTTTTCTTGGCGATAATCCTTTAATCAACTCCAGTTCGTGTGATCCGAACATCTCTGCATGATCGAAAGAAGAAAAAATTTTGTCTCATCAGAGAGAACGACTAGTTTTTAAATAATGTGCTGTGGGGATCAGAAAAAATAGGAAAATCACCCAATTTTAATTTTTATAAAAATTAACCTTAAATTATTATTATTATTATTATACGTAGAAAAGTCTATAACTATTTGTTGGATTTGTATTATAAATCAATAATAATTTTATTACTCTATCGTACTTGTGGGATTCAAAATCGAACTTTAAATGATACGTATTTCTTATATCAAAGAGATTATAAATCGTAATATCTAAAATAAAATCTTTCATAAAACAAATAGTGGCATGTAACTAATTAAGAAGAAAAATGAATCATTTAGGAGCGTAAGTAATATGTAATATTAACCAAAAAGTAATTTTCAAAATAACATTTTTTCTGCAAATTAACTTTGTTTTTCAAAATCATGAAAATCCCTTTTCTTTTCATTGACGTTTTTGTAGTCTAATCTTTCAATCGATTTGTATCTGCGTAATCGATAATATGTATTTAAAAAAAAATCAACGGATAAAGATTTCTAGTTTTAATAAAAAAAAGTCGGCAAACTAAGATATATCCTGGTCCTGTATCTTGGGTAAGACGGAAAATCATATCTTCTTACGATTCTATCGTTCTATTAAACCTGGAATATTTTAATGAGAGCAGCACACCGGAAATAGTAGACCGTAAAGTAAAATAAAACGCCAAAGGTTAAACCGATCATCATCGAACCGGCCGCTATCGATTCCGGCCGGTTCTCTGCCCTTTAAGTTTAGTCGTAAAAGAAATCGATGAGTAAAGATCAGTATTATTTTTAGACATAGGTAATCAGCATAATTTTTTTTTTTTTTTTTTTTTTTTCACCTCCGGAATCACTGTTAGGTTATATCTTCAGAGGATGAAATGAACGAATTGTAGCGTGTATGAAAAATGCCATGCCTGACCGGGATTCGAACCCGGGACCTCCGGATGAAAAGCTGAGACGCTACCACTCGTCTACGGAGGCCGGCTTAATCAGCATAAAATCAGATGAAACATGGTAAGTAGGAATTACATCGATAAATTTGAAAGTAGGATTTAAAGTTTTATTCAAACAGAACGATGAGAAATTATTTTTTTTTTAGTTATGATAAATAACAACACCGTAGGAAAACTTAGCGATTCGTTTTCGATTCTGTTTTTAGTTAAATATCACTAGGGGGTACGTATCGGTTTTTGTTACTGCTCTTTCCGTTCAAGAAATATTAATGAGAACACGTCGGTGAAATCTAATCCTAATTTTATATATATATATATATATATATATATATATAGAAAACCTTTTTTACGTTGTATATTTAAAAATATAAGGGAGGAAAATATTGGAAGGACAGGTAGATGGGAAAAATTGTGAAGGCAGGCAACGGTTGGAGTATTTAAAACAAATTGTTAGGGATGTAGGATGTAGGAGGTATGCCGAAATGAAACGACTGGCACTAGATAGGGAATCTTGGAGAGCTGCATCAAACCAGTCAAATGACTGAAGACAAAAAAAAATTTAAATATACAATAAAATAACAGAAATGTAACAGCATTTTTTTTCTTTTTTAACAGAATTGATAAAAAACTTTATTGACGATAGCATTATTTTAAATTATTAAAAAGATCTAATTCCTATCGACCGGTTTCAGTTAATCAAATTTCTTCAACGCAATAATTTTATTCTTATTTTGAATCGGTGAGAAGTAATTTATGTACATATCTACTATAATCTATTTATTTATTTTAAATCGATGGTTTGAAGTTACATTCGGGTATGGTCCTTGTATAGTGCACATTTCCTTGACTATCATCGGTTAATAAACATCTAATGTTATTATTCCGATTAAATTTATATATATATATATATATATATATATATATATGTTTAATATTAGTTTTTATATATATTTAATTTGCCTCTCCGGGAAATACAGATTGATACCCGATTTAAAATGTCCATCTGATCCATTTTTTCTAAGAGAGATGAATTATTAGCAATTTTGTAAGAACCGAAAATAAAACGTAAAATGGAAACTGAATTTATTTTATTAACAGAAACATAAGCGTAAAATGTAACACGCTTAAACAATTTAAAAGATTACATAAATCAATACAGAAAAATTTAGAATTTCATTTTTCCTTATTCATAAAAAAAAAAAAAAAAACATTATACTGTAAAAAGTAATTATGCAAACAAGTTTACTTTGAAAAGAGCTTAAGTAATAAGTCAAATACTTTTAAAGTACGGGTATAATATTAATCTTAATCGAGAAAATGCAATCATCTTTTTCTTTAATTCCGCATTGTTGAGGACGACGAAATAATTTTCATCTTATTTTAATACTTTAATATTTCGAAAAAAATCGATACACTTGCTGGTTTTTTAAATTATTATGGTTGCTATAAATAAAACTTAAAAGATAATACGAAAATCAAAGTTATTAAAAGATAAATTATATCTCGTTTTCTTTTAATACATTTGAAAAGTTTTTCATAATCACTGTTTAGAAGTAAATTGATCACGATACGCTGCAAATTTTGTTTCTCAATCCTTCTTTTACGATCTAAAGTTATCTATTTTTTTAATCTTTTTTTGGGGTGGCTGTCGTATTTCCCAGAAATTCAAACAAAGAACCTGCCTCTTGATCGGCCGACGCAGAAGTTTAATCGCCTTAACGTAAACTTTTTTCAGCAATTCGGTTTGACTTTCTTTAGGTAGGTACAGACAGAATAACATGACTTTTTTTTCTGACGCCGGGTATTTGCAAACATTTTTCTGAAAACTGTAACCTAAAAAAGCGAAATCGCGAACCGATCGATATAAATTTGGAATTTATTAGTGAAAATTTTCGACCAATGATAAAGGAATTATTTAAAGTACTATTTATGTAAAGGCAATATTTTTCGCGTGAAATGAAACAGCAAAAACACAAAATCGATACCGATTCTCTATAATATTTTATTCTATATATAACAACTATAAAAAAAAAATCGGAGGTGAATTTACAGACATTTATTATGTTAAGAATACACCTGATATCTTTACCTTAGAATATACTGTTCGTATCTCTTGAAACGCATTACTTACAAAATGTGAAATTTGAACAGGTCTTTATTTAAATTATTACCGTCGAAATTAAAGTTTATTATTATTTTTTTTAATAGAAACTACCAAATTTGTGGGGAGAAAAATATAACTTATGTAGAAACCGCATAATTTTAACCGTTATCCGGTGTAGGGATGCGGTGGAAAAAATAATTTTTAATACACGATCTTAAAACATATGGCTCAAACTTTCAATGAATATTCACAAGCTAAAGAACATATAATTACCACTACGTTTTCCCCTATGGTTTTTCATATCGACCACATATCCTTTATCGAACGATCGGTTCGAGCCGTTTTAGCGATAAGAATTAAAATTCAGTTATATCCCCGAGCCGAGACGAGGGAGTGAAATGAGTTCCTATTTTAGGATTTGTACGAACGAGTTAGATAAATGATTTTAGCGGGCCGGTTTAAAATCTATAAAATATTTCTGTTCGCTTATTACGATTATTCTGTGCGTTAACGATATCCGTAGAAAAAATCGTCAGATACCGGACACACCTGTTGCAATCGCCGTCTTGCGACATCTGGAATATCATTCGTTCGTTACAACTTACATTTATATTTCACGATCAATCGTATGAAGGACTGGTTGAATTACCTGGGTGCCTCTGTGTTAATAAATTCTCGGCCGTTAACAGAGCTTCTCCTCAGTGAACGATGAGAAGTTTTTTACAAAAATTTTTATCTAAATTCTTTTTTTGGAAAAAATATTATTCGATTTAAATAAAATTTTATTTCTGCTCATTTTTTTTTTTTCTATACTACTCGTACATTCTGAAAATATAAAAATAGTTTCGCCGAGAATAAACCTCGGTTAAAAAAATAACAAAAACAGGTATTATTAAATTTAGATTTTTATTTTAATCGCCTTGGCGATTTGGTTAAGTGATATTCTAAGGGAGCGACTTACGTTTTTCTTATCACAGAAAAATTGTAAAAATGAAAAAAAAAAAAACAAAATAATGAGTGTTTATTTATAATTTTTAAACTAGGAATGCGAGTAAATGAAATTTCATTTTTAAAAACATCTTTCGTTAATTAACAAACTTAACTTATATATATATATATCCTCTAAAATCATAAAAGTTGTAAATCATAAATTTTGTAAGCTTTCAATTTTCAGTTATTTTCTCCCTTACCCGCTGCAGCTCTACCGATCCTATGAAGCAGCTATAGCTATAAAGGGAAAGTTCACAGAACGGTACATCATTTTTCCTTCGAGTGTTTTGCGAATGTCGTCGTTTCTCGACCCCACCGGCAGAGATCTTCGGACCGGTTTGACATGCGATTTTCGAAAGTATCTCAAATATTTCTGTATACCTTTGTAAAATTCTGTTAATTTTGAAAAAAAAATAAAAAAGTGGGAGGTAGTTTTTGCCATTTTAGTTTTTGATATTTTATATAACAGCGATCGTAGAAAATCGAGCTTCAGTCCGACGAATCTACTATTAATTTATTTAAAATTACAAAGTTTTAAGTCGATGGGATTTAGGGGTGAGGAGTATTCAACGTTATTTCTAAACGGTTTCCGCACCGTATCTCGAAAACTCATCGACCAAAATAGTTGAAATCCGGTACAAATATTTGGCTATTTATATCCCGGCTCCTATCTGATTTTCGACCTCATTGTACAAGGAGGGCTTACAGTACTCGTAAATTATTTCTCTCAGGCAGTAGCTAAGTTTCCCGGGAGGTGTTGGCCAAATTTAAGAGACTGATTAAAAAATCAAAACAAACCAAAAATGTTCATTTGTACAAACACCTACCTACATTTTTCTTCCGTTTGTTGCCCTTTTCATGTTTTTTCAATAAAAATATTTTAAGAAACGATCGAAATATTTTTAAAAAATCTAATGATTATACAAATCTGATTATCAATATCTACAAAATAAATTTGTCTGAAAATATTACCTTTGGAAATTAAAAAATGGCGGCTACTAAAACTTTTAATCGTAAATACTTCCGTAAACATTAATTTTCTCGAAATTATATTTTATTATGTATATTAAAGGTTAAGCTTTTTATTGTGAACAAAATGACCCCTCATTTTTTTAACCGTAAATTGTTTTAAAAAAGACACTGCATTTTTGAAACGATACCCTGATTTTTTTATAAACCGTTAAGATATGACTGCAATTCTTTATCGCAAAAACTTTGCGTGAAAACAGGCATTAAATTGTGAGACCGCATAATTTTCAGTCTGCACCCTTACTGACAAGCGGAAAGGCGGAAACCCTTTTAGAAATTATACTGTAATAATTTTGGTGATAAAAACATCATTTGTTTAAACGAGTGAACTGGGAGCCGACATATTTTATTAAGGATTTTGATTTTTTCTCAGTTGTAGATTAATACAGCATTTAAAATGAAAAGGTTATTTGATCCAAGGGAGCGGGACCAATCGGTTATCAAACAAACGGTGTACACAATCGTATAAATAAGTCACAGTATTAAAAACACCGTGTGTGACATGTATTTCTAATAGTAATCTATCAAGAGCAAAGCCGAAAAAGTTGTACGATCCTTTAGCCGCCTTTCTTTAATACCATTATGAGTGAGTAAATTACAAACAAATATTTCTCATAAGGGGCGTGAATTATCCAATGTACTTTTAATTTTAATTACGGTAAGGTTTTTACTTAAGTTTGAGTTCTTAAATTCTTTTCTAGTACGTGAAAAAAATGGATTAACAGTGTAGAATCAAACGGAATACTAGAATATTTTCTCTAATATTGTCATTGAAACGACGCTATAAAATGAAAAAAAAAAAAAAAAACATGACAATACAGTTGTCATTTCTGATATGACAGTTGACGTTTCCGTCGCGCGGCTTTAGCCGCCTTCCGAGAAAGTCCTACAACTGTGGTTTGTTCTGATACGTTGCTTACATACACATGCGTACACGACTTAAGTAAAAATATTTATTGTTTTATTTAAATATAATATTTTTTCACTTATTTGATTCAATGATTCTAAAGATCGCGCGCATATCGTATTTAATTCGCGCAGGTGTGGCGATACTAGCGGTGACGGTAAGCACTTACTAAACTAATGTAATTTCACATCTAACAAAGAACAAATTTCGCTTATACGGTCGGCAGACTGGTGTAGCCGTGAGATTTAACGCATCAAGTATTGAGTTGACCGAGCGATCGATTTCAAGTCCCGCCAGACTGAGTTACTCTTTTATCCCTTTAAATATTATTCGTTTATTTAATTCTATCAATCACCTGTGACGTCATAACATAGCAGACGACTACAACAACTGTACGTCACCGCTACCGATCTCTGAAATATTAACTGAATTAAGTGAAATAAATAATTAATATTAACCGTAAAAAAATAATAATTTGGTCGACAACTCTGTGGATTTTCAGATTTCCCTGTCCAAGGGGACGAGGAAAAAAGGGAATTCTCCCAAGGAAAAACAGAAGTTACAACATGGCAGACTGCGTTACTAGCGCTTCTTGTGGTGACAGGGGGTACTATTGACGCAGTATGCCCGCTGAGGCAAGCTAGTTTAAAACATTTTGTTTTAGGGTTGGGGATGCGATTTGCAAAAATTTTTTATTGACAAATATTGTTATTTTTTCGTTAGCAAATGCGCCTAAGAAAAATATGACCTTAATTAGGCGAGATATCGAGATAGTGAGGGCTTACTCTGCAGCCTCACCCCCTTGATCTATTAAGTTGGATATTTAATGTCATCAATGCCTCATATATATATATATATATATATAAAACAATCCAATTATTATGAAACCACCAATTATTGATATTATGTTTTCATTTTGTTATATATATAGAAGTAATTTAACCGAGTTTGTTCAAAATCGGTCAAGTAATTCTGGAGATATAAGATGATATTGAGGCCGACAACGAACACATACAGTTACATACGAACCTTAAGATCTGAAAATTTTCATCCGGGTTTTGGCTTCTTTTGGTATCAAAACGTAAAGATCCAGTGAAAACCTCACACGTCGAAATCGGCTCGATTATAATAAAATTATAACACTATATAGACAAGAAAGTAAATCAAAGTTTTCCTGAGTGACGTACAGCAATAGAATCGATTGTTAATAGCCAGAAATATTATAATTTCCTTAAATAGTAGAATGATTTATTTTTCTGTTTGATTGTTTATTATTGTGGTTTAATTTAAATTTAATGGCCTCTATCTATACTTGGGGAAGTAACAGATATAATTTTTATGTCATAATAATTTTCTTATGAAGATTATATTATTATTATTTAAAATATATTTATTTCCTATCTTGAAAATCCGATATATCGTTATTCGAGAACGTATAATTTTCATTTACTTTAGTTTACGTTGGAGTCATATTATAATGTATCATCGAAATGAATTTTTCTGCGATGAGATGAGCAACAAGGAAGAGATAGTCGCTGTTTGATTTGACATAACGAATCCTGTGATATACATTGTACATCGATGGAAATTCTCGGTGCGTTGACACAAATTACGCGGCCGTGTGTCTATGTTTGTATGTTATTAAGCTTAATCCCCACGCATTAATTCGAATCGTGTGATGTACTGTCCTTGTTGTACGCACCGATAGGTATGCAACAGCCACCACCGATCTTGTAGCAGTCATTGTTATACGGGCTGCGAAAAATTACGATATTGTAACCGTCAACATAATGTCGTCATTTTAAACTCTAAACTTTGTCAAACTCGTGTCAGACAAAATTTCTCGTGTTTTAATTTATCTCGGCAAGAAAAGAAAGAACCTTAGAGATCGTAACAATGTTTCGCATTAGTTTCTGGAATAATTTATGGATTTTAATCGTTTCCAAAAGTATTCAAAACGATCTAATTTATTTATTTATTTATTGGCATGGCCGTATCCGAGACGATCTTATAAACCTACTGATTAAAATTTTTAATTAATTACCGATATGAATCTAAAATTATAAGTCTGTACAAAATTTAGAAAGTTTTTTCGATTAATGTTCAATCCAAAAAGTTAAAATATTCATAAGAATAACAACATTCTCATTTATTTTTTTTATTTTTTTTTTCACCTCCGGAATCACCGTTAGGTTATATCTTCAGAGGATGAGATGAAAGAATTGTAGTGTGTGTGAA
>JAAAKQ030247649.1:0-12970 GCA_010016005.3 Zanna intricata | reverse complement strand
ACATAAATTAAATGAGGTAGGTATTATTTTTATTTAATATTTGAATGTGTTTTCTGTTTGTAAGAAAATTAAATTATTATAACCGTAATTTGATCAGAAAACACATAATGAACAGACACTAAACTCAAAGGCATTAAATTTAAAGTCACTCACCTCTGTGACTCACTGCTGAAACACATAGGAAAGAATACACCAAAACCAAGTCATTATAACTTCAAACTGAGATTATTTTCTCTGTCGTTAAGCTTAAATTAAGCGTAACTGAAGAAAGACAAATTTATATATCTAAATTTTAATGAAATTGATCCAATAGTTTTGGAGATTCTTGAGATTTTCATAATCAACAGACAATTCCAGAATAACGTTAAATATAAAACAATTTAAATATATCACTCAGATTTACTCTAGTCTTTATGAAATAACTTATTACTATTTTTTTTAGTTAATAAAAAATTGTAATTGAAACTTAACTTTAATGTTAGAGCATTGGTATCGTAATGAATTTCATTCACTGCAATACAGTGACAAATTTTTCACCCACCGATTTGAGATTAATCAAATCTAATTGATTCATATATATATAAATATATATTGATACATATCATTTCATGTACAATAGTTTCATACATTTCATTGTAGTGAAATGTGTCTTTACACATTTCAGTTTTTTTAACTGAAATGTGTAAGTAGGAAAAAACTTTTCACCCATTCTTTATTAGCTACAGAATCGTTGATGAGAGCAGACAACAAAGTACCAGACTTCTTACAGTGTGCCTAAAAATTTTCTAAATGTTGCATTTCTAGAACTTGAAATTTTCCGATAAAAGGCTTATTATGATTGCCATTTTACACATAACACACATTTCTGTGTGAATTCATTAAAATTTGATATCAAACATTGGAAGTCATTTTCATATTGTATTAAATCCATTTCAATACTTAGAATCTGTTTTTCACTAAAAAAATAGTTGAAAATCTGGGTAAAACTCAATTCAAATGACCTAATGGATAGTTGGACATTCCACAAAAGACATGTAATAGTTCTTAAAAAACTTTGCGGTGAAATGAGTGACGAAATAGTGAAATCATGTTTCAATGAAGTAAATTTACACATTTTTCACTCCCAAATTCATGGGAATATGAAATATTTTTGTTTAAGAAAACTTTCCATTTAATACGGGGATCACAATATTTTTAATTGAAAACATTACAATTCTCTGTTAAGATATTTTACCCATTTTCACTGGTTTTTTCTAATACACAAACTATAGAACAACAGCTTCTATTATTTAAAAGTAAAGCTTCCTTGATATCATTCCACAACTCTCTGACCAAATTTAATTATATAAAACAATAATATGTTCTGTTATCTGACATTTGTACTTCTCGACATTCATACTTCTCGGCTGAACTTAGAAATGTAAATTCACAAAAAGAGAAATAAGAACTTGTAAATTCATATGTACTTAAAAGGAAAACAAGCAAATGAGATATAAATAGAGTAAAATATAGATCAAAACAGCTAATAAAAATAAGATTACGTAAATAAAAATAATTTAATTACTCTTGTTTTATAATTGTAAGCCTTTAGAATGAATTATTCCTTTTCTTTGTAAAGTAATCTACAACTACCGCCTCCTAGTTCTTCAAATTTTCACTTCAGCACACTTAAAACTCGGGGACAACAATTACAACCACTAAACATTCAACAACTTAAACGGGATGAAAATTATATATTTAAATAAAATATAAATAATGTAAATTATAAAATTTACAACCACATCATTATAAAAATAAAAAAAAAATCATACCTCCATATCAATCCAGACAAGTCGATCTGAACCATTTTGGTTAACTGTAGTGGTCATATTTCTAAACTGTACTTCTGCATGAAAACAAAAGATATTAATGAGAAGACTTTTAATTGCAAAAAAAAAATCAAAATAAATTTTAAAGAAATTGTTAATAGAAAAGTAAATATTTACAAAAAAGTTATTTTTTACATTAAATGTATAAAAGATAAATAAATACTAAAGATAATATGTTTTATCTACTAAAATATCTGTTTAATCTGTTTTATCTACTAATCCTACAATTATGTCATAGTTTTTTTTTCTGTTTAACCACCATAAGATATTATTTGATAGGAAGAATGAAAATAGTATGCATCAATTTAAATGAAGTATAGTCTCGTACAGCCAATGATCAATGGTCTTGTACGGTCAATGATTCCTGAGGTTAATTAAAATCCAACCACCAAAGAACAACAGTATCCATGATCTAGTATTCAAATCCATATAAAAGTAAGTGCCTTTAGTAGGATTTGAACCTTAGAACTCTCGACTTTGAAATCAGCTGATTTGCAATGACAAGTTCACCACTTAGACCAACTCGGTGGGTACAATTATACCATATTATAACAACATGTTTTAGAAAACAGAGACAGCGTAAATAAAGTTGAGATTAAATATCTGGTAAAAATTTTAATTTAATGTAGAATTTACACATAATTATTATTTTATTTTTTCAGACAAATGTATTTTGCAATAATTACAAAATTCAAGTAAGATTGTAAAGTAAATAATAAACATAGTGACCAGTTATAATAAAATTTATACAAGTGTAATTCAAGAAGTGGGTCTGGAATGTGCTTATAATAAGTAATGTTACTTGTTTCAAGCTGACAGTTCCGAACAATCTTCTGGTGAATTACTGACTAATAGTTTTGGCACGGATCATTTGATATAACCTGAAAAAACCATGATATAAGCTGAAAAAACCACCATGCACTGTATAATCTCTAGCTCCAGATTAATTTTCAACATCTACTATCATCTGTATTAATAAGTATCTTTAATATGCTCTTCTAGTAATTTTTAGTACAAGTTTTGTTTCTTTTACCGGATGTCCCAAGAGGTGCTGCCCACTTAAGGGACTGTATTGGAATATCAAAATAAACAAAAAATTTCATAAGGACAAATAAGCTATCTTACTTCATTTTCATTCTGTCTGCCATTTTGTTATTTTTTCAATAAAAATGTATATCTTAGAAAGAGGTTAACATATTTTATTGAAATATAGTATACATGTATCCAACAATAGCTTTTATGAAATAAACACGTTTGAAAATTTTATCTTTGAAAATTCCAAAATGGTGGCTATTAAAATATTTTAATCATCAGTATCTGCATAAATATTAGTTTTATACTATTATTTTTTATTTAACTAGAGTCTTTTATTGTGAAGAAATGATCCTCATTTTTCAAAATGGATGATGAACAGATATGGCTGAAACCATTAAAGTGGAGCATAAAAATTATGCAGTCTCACTCTTATGACTATTATTATTATAATAGAGATTATAATTTTTAATTCAATTCGTGAAGGAATAGAAAACAGACAAACAAAACAAATTCTGTAATCATAACCTTAATGCAAGGCATAATGAAAAAAATTAATTCACATATAAATAAATATTATAAAAATATTATTATTAATAAATATTATACTTAATGCCTTTGTAAGCCTTGATATTTGTATATTTTTATAACAATTCACATAAAAAACACTCGCATATTATTCAATGAGAAACATACAAATAAAACGCTGTACTGCCTGATAGCACATGGCACATTATGTAAAATAAAAGGTTTTATAATCCTCAGATTCATTAATGAAAATTCACTAGTTTCACAGTAAAAATATAAACACATCAAATCACATCCTTGATTTCACTATATCCAAAACAGATAAAAAAAATCTCTTTTGAAATATGCAGAAAACCCATAACAGATACTAAGAGAAAATTAAATACAACATTAAAGTATGTAAGTAAATAACTATATAAAACTTTTTTCTTTAAGCAAACATTTGAGAAATAGGATCTGTGACGATCATACAAAATTTTATAAAATTAGTTAATTCAGTCAGAAGAAAACAATAACTAAACAAAAACTAGGGGGTAAAATAACTCTTTCTCATCCGTGAATAAAACTTTTTGAAAATATAATCAACTGAATACAGTCATACATAATGTACACAGCTTAACTAAGTAGTACAAAAATGTAACTCTTGAGTCCAGAAACAAAACAAAAAAATATTTCCTCATTCATGGGAGGTTTGAATAAAACCAAATACCATAATGAAAGTATCTTAGCTACCTAACAACCATTAAATTATATGAAACAATCTACCTACCCCTTCAATAAAACTTGGTATCAATGTTCCTTATTCAGAAATCATCATGTCAAATTACTTCCAAGTCTATCCATCTAGTCTTGAGTTACAAAGCAAAAACAGCAAAACATGCATTTATACAAACGTACATATATATCCTACCACAATTTCTAAACGTTAAAAATATGTTTTTGATTACAGGGGTTTATGAAAAGTCAAAATCTGGGGAAAAACCCCCGACATGCAAAATGTTATTCCCTTATATTTTAAACCATGCATTTCCGTATGGTTTTAAATTTTTTTTATTTGAATGTTATATTTATCTCGGGCATTAACGGTTTGATATTATGTCTTAAGTCAGAAGGTTATATTTTTATAAATAGATTTATCCAATTAGAAAGGCAATTAATAAAATAACTAATGTAAACATGAAAAAATATAATCAGCTAATGAAATTCACTTTAGTGCGCTCACGTGTTTTCCAAACAGAAAAATAAATGCGTTAGTTTTCACCTTTAATTGTTCCATTAATTAAAAGTCGTCTGAAGCTCTTCAACAGAACAGACATCATTTTGATTCAACAAGACTTATTTACTTAAATACATAACCAAACAATTACGAAATGAGTTTCCGAATTTAAATATCTTTGGATTACAGAATATCCAACTATTTAAAACAAATTATATACAAAGAAATGCATGAAGTGAATATTATAATTAATCATAGTTACCTTTTTATCAATATATTAAGCTGCAATAGAACATTCTTAAAAACGATCACTAACATATGCTAACAACACTAACCTCACACCTCAGAACAAAAAATAGACTGAAAATAACACACGTTATCATTTTAGGAGTTCGAGAAACGCATCTTATTATGTTTTTTATTTCTTAAGTACCTAAATAATGACTTAAAATTACGGTGTGTAATTGTTTAAGAAATATTTTCAGCTCGTTAACTGTGAACGGATGGAGAAGATTAATACAGCAAACAAATTAGACTTATAATCATTTACTGTTGGTAACGAATTTCACCTCCGTTTGTATCCTGTGACAATGGATCTTGTTGAAGCAAAACTTGCAGTAACAGAAACTGAACTATAATTTCCGAAATTAATTATTGTATTATTATATCTACTAATAATACCTTCACAAATTAAAAAGTCCCCGCCAAAAAAAAAAACCATACTTTAATAATATAATTAACCTGAATTTCATTTCAAAGTAATCAGGTGAGAACGGTATAAATTTCTTTTATTGAAATTCTGAATTGTATTTCATTTCTACCGTCTTACTCCCATTGGAGGTTATCGTATTAATTTAGGTCTGTTTATTATGGAGTCTTATTTTTAAAAAAATTTAAGTGAAGTTGATTAAAATATAGATAATATTTCTTGTGGTATGATAGTACCCGCCCTTAATAGTTTGGTTAAAGAGATTAATGGCAGTCGTTAATTCTTTGTAAATTAAAAATACAAAGCACCTTGTAAAACAGTTAAGTATCTAACATGTGATATAAGAAAGACCATGATGAACAATTATATTTAATTATTCGGTTACAATTTTCAACTTATGCCAGATGCTGCTTTACTGCATTAATTATCAGTGCTCAATTTGTCTGTTCTAAATAGATGGCAATCTTTAAAGATTTACAATTGACATTTTAATTTATTATGTTGTTAACTGATGTTTCTGGTTACTGTATTTGCAGTGAATAATCATTGAATAAACATCTCCCATAATTAATATTAATTTATTTCTACATAAATTTGGCTGAAAATTAATTTATTCAGTTTGAAATTTTTATCTTAATATATATATATTTGTCAGTTACACCCACAATAGCAATTCAGTATTATATGTATTTTTAACACTTTCTAATTCACTGATAAAGCAGAAATGACATGAGATTTTAGATTAAACTCTTTGAGAAGCCCGTTTTAATTTTATGTAGCCACAAAAGCTGTGACCTAATTTCAGTTTTGTCAATGATATAATCTTCAACCTTATCAACAAAATCTACTATACTTAACTGTAAATATGCTTTCACAATCTTCTTGAGACTTTAATACAGTATAATCTTCAACTTTTTATTGGTAATACTATTAGTGATACTAAGAAACCATTTATTATATAGTCAATTATTACATTTGATTCTTGTTGTGTTTAGTATGTTATTTTTGTGTAATTTAGTGTATTACTACATTTTGTATCGTTCAAGAATATTACATGATCCTCAATTCATGACAGTTACTTGCTATGTATAAAATTTGGAATGGTGTAAGCAATGCGTTTATGGGTGCTCCTAGGTTATTTGCAAAGTTAAATTTGTGTACTTCCAGGTCGCAGTGATCAATAACATGTGCTTTGTTGAATAATCTTTTAAATTTTGTTTGTCATTTTGAAAGGAAGTTGATAGATAACTTTTTTTTTTATAAATACTGAAAATTTTGTGTTTTTTGTTGTTGCACTTCAACATTACAAAATTTTTATTAATAGGCAAAACTTTTTTTCTATTATTATTTTATACAACATATTGTTTATAAATGTACATGGATGGGTAATATCATGTGCTAGGTATTTTATTTTAAGTTTTTAGTACAATTATTAGTTGACTAAGAAAAGAACTTATGCAAGCATATATCCAATTTGAAAAGTGAAGTGATTTCTTTCTGTAATCTTAATTTCTCTCTTTAACAGTATAAAATTTTACAATTAAATACTTCAATAAACAAAGTAGCAAAAACAACAAAGAAAATATTTTTTGTCTGCTTTTCTAAACTTGTAAGTAGCTTTGCTATGACAGAGAATAATGCTGTTTAAGTTAATTTTAATTTTGTGAAACCATTCTTGCTCATTTGTTTGATGGTATATTTATCTGACAACTGAATATATCAATCATAATCTTTTAATCCAGAAAATGATGACAGTATACTGACTGACCATTACTAAATTATTAATTTCACACCTCTTACCTCCTTATATGAATTTATTTAATTTTTGAGAATTTTAGTTAAAAGAAATTTATCCTTATTAAAAGGAAACATTTATTCAGTAAGAGAAAAGAGACTTTAATTAATCAAGAATTTTTTACCAATTTTAATAACTGAAATGACACCATTCCAAACTTGAATATTTCTTACTTCTTAGAAATTCCGCACTTAATTTTATTTCAACAGGCAATAAAAGTGATAAATTTCATCTCTATGTTTACAACAGCTTTTCAGGGATTGTAAAATTGTTGCTAATATTATGTTTTAACTGTATTTAATAAAATTCCTTGATAACACCCTAGGTAGTATTCATTTATTGACATGTATTCGTGGATCTCTTCTGATTATTACATATAATGTAGTGTACATATAATGTTCAAGGTGTCAGTTAAATAATGAGACTGTGTTTCTACCTTTAGGAAAGCATTAAGAACTGCTTGTGAACTTTTTGACAGAGACCTTGAATCTGTTTGAATCTGCATAACAGATATCATCACTCTAGCATTCTGATGATTGTTTGTCTTTGTTTAGTGCAGTTGTGTGCTGGAATAATATTAAGTTTAAAAGTTGTGCTTCATGTCAGTGCAATTTTCAGCAATTAAGTAAAACACCAACATAACGTTTTCAAATGCTTACTGAGGCTTACAGAGAAGACTAGATGTCGCTTGCATGTATTTGAGGTGCATAAAAAATTCAGCAAAGGCCATTAGAATATGGAAGACAATGAATGTCTTTCCACTTCAAGAATTGAAGAAAATGCAGAAAGAATTAGCCAGTCAGTTATAGAAGACTACCAAATTAATGTTGGACTTATAGCTAAGATTATATACATTGACAAAGATTACATGCTTGGAAAAGTTTATGAGGATCACAACATGAAAAGAGTTGTGCCAAGATAGTCCCCTAGAATTCTCACACCACAAGGAAATTTGCACCAGCATACTTTAGCAACTCTGAGCCGATCTCAATCTTTTTCAAAAAATCCTCACCCTTGATGACACCAGACCTTCCAGAATTATCCTGAAATGAAATGATCAATGTACTGTAAAATAACATAATTAACAAAGCAAGTTTGAGTTCAAAGACATGATCATTGTATTTTTTTTTTATGTGAGAGCATAATTCTGAAAGAATGGATTCTGAAAGGCACAGCAGTTATGTCTTAGTGTATTAAGATGCTACAGGTACTGTTGTACCTTATCATAGGGAATATTTGACAAAGCTAAGAGAAAATTTCAGAAAGATAACTACCAGAACTGCAGAAAAACAGTTTCGTTTTCATCAGGATAATGCATCTGCTCATATAGTATTTTCTGCATAGCAATTTGGCTGACAAACAGATTATTAAACTGGAAGATCCTCCATATTCACTTGATTTGGCTATATGTGACTTACCTCTTTTCTTTAAAGTCCAATCTGAGCTTAAAGAAACATGTTTTGAATTGGTTGATGCAGTAAAGAAGAAAATGACAGTTTTGTTAAAACATCTGATAGAAACTGTTCTGTTCCACACCTTTGACTAGTGAAAAACAAGACTGTATCTTTGTAAGTGTGAGCGGGAACTATATTGAAAAGGAAAAACATTGGAATTGTAATTCATTTAAAGGTGAGTTATTATATTAGTGTTGTTATTTAATAGACACACCTCATATATAACTATGTTGGTTTTTTGATTAGAAAACTGTACAGATTTTTTAAAATCTTAGCCAATCACTTAACGCAACAGCACAAACTAGGTTTATTGCATGGCAAAGTGATAATTGGCTCTGTACAGAAGAAAAATAAATTATAGTTTCTAATAAGTATATGAGTTGTTTATTTTTACTTATATTCTAGTTCATAATACTATTATTTTTTAATTAAAAAACACTATTAAATTCTGAAAATACCATTCAAGTAGTCTCTCTTTCTGCTTAACATTTCTCATGGTATAATTTTATAAATATGATATAAAGTAAAAAAATACATGTCCAAATACAAACATGCTGAGCCATACACATACATATGCTTCTAAGCAAGAATTATATATTTTTGGTCCAGAAGATAAATTGAAAAAAGAAAGTTTTTTACCTGCAAGGATACTTTCCCTTCTCTTTATTGTATAATGTAATATTTTTTTGAAAATTCAAATAATTCATTAACCCTTTACACTCTTTTGGTCTATAGTGCAGGCCAAGATGACTTCCCCATGTGCTTCTATATTTTAGATTTGCTGTTCCAACAGCTCTCTTGTTCTGCATTGCAGGCCACTATTGTTCTGCCTGACAGCTTTGATTTATTTATGCATCATATACACAACTGATGTTAAATGTCTATTCAAATGTACAAGCTATTTTAATCGTAATTTATTGTATTAACCTTAATTAAGGATTATGTAAGAATCACGATAATTGAGAATTAGTATTTTTATTTTAATTCCATAAAAAAAGTACTCCATAAATATATATGTTACTATTATAAAAAAGTAGTAATAAAAGCCTAAAACAAGGTATGGAATGAATATAACAAGGTTTTACAAAGGTAAAACAAGTATGGTATTGGATATATATGTGTTACAAAAAAAAAAATTGTTTATGTCATGGTGATTAAGAAACATTTTCATAATAATGACTTTATCACGGTATGGTATATAAAAATATTTTAATATAATAATAAAAATTACAATAGGTAATAAAATGTCAAGAAAATACATATTTTAGTAACACAAAAAAAACCATTTGTGAAAACATGACTATAAGTGTTTATTGTACATGGAAAGTAAACAAGGATTGTTTTGTGTTGTTAGACTGTTATAATATTTTCATTCATTAGTTTTGAACACAAGCACGTAAAACTATAGTTTAGTTATCAAATAAAAGATAATTTTGTGTACTATGATGAAACTGTTAATAAAATTCATTTCAATAAACATTTAATTTATTTAATATTGCCAATCTTATCGTTATGATGTAGCAAAAGAATTAAATCGGTTCATGAATAATGTCCATTGTATGAATAAATGTTATTGCTAGATAGTAACAGACTTGTTGATGTGTTATTTCTAAATGAGGCCATATGTCGCTACATTTTATAAAAACACAGAAAATGTCATATAAAATAAATAAAAGCTGTACCTTGGTGGCCTGTAATGCCAGCCAAGAGACCATTTGAGCATAATGACTTTGGCCTGCTTTACACAGGCCAAGAGAGCTTTGAGGACAGCCTATATAATAATCAGAGCTGTGCACAATATGGTGATGTCCTCCATTGCAGACCAAAAGAGTTGAGGGCAGATTATTAAAATTTTTCCAGGGCTCAAAGGATTAACATATTTACCGCTGTGTTAATAAAATTTAATATTAAATGAAATTTAAACCACCAGAACAAAATAATAATAATAAGTTGAATTTACCTTATTAATAACAAGAATTGATTTTTGGGGGATCTCATCCCACATCTTCAGTTGGTATTTAATTCTATAATTACATTGAAATAAATTGTTTTTAAAATGTTGCCGTTTAATAACTTAAATTTTTAAGTTATTATGAAACAAATAAGCTAATTCTAGTACTGGGCAGCAAAAATTTTGTATTTGTCCATAATAATGTAAAAATTTATAAAACGGTAACATTTTTTACAAACCCAAAATTCACAAATTGTAGAAAAAATTTATTTTAATGTAATTATAGAATTAAATACCAACTGAAGATGCGGGGTCACACAAAAATTGATTCTTGGAATATATGGTAAGTTTAACTTATTTCTTTACAGCGTTTTGGTGGTTTCACTTTCATCTAATATGTATGTATACTCCTAAAAAGAAAAATGTTAACTAAAATAATACGCAAGATGTGTTTTATATTTATGCACATGCACTTTGCCTTCAAATTCTTTCTGTGGTAGATTTGCTGTTAATTTAAACATCATGAAATGAGAATGTGCTTCTTTGTTTCTAAATTTTTTTTTGTCCTATAAACAACTGTTTTCTTAGACAAGACAAATTTATCTGTATTCTTTGTTTTTAACTGACCAACATCTTGAACTCAAATTCTACGAGATGCCAGCAATAAATTATTAACTTACATTCATTGCTGTGTTTATTTTTATAAGTTTAACATAATTTAAATATAACACAAATAAGGTTGTTGCTGTTAGTAATGAAGCTTTTTATTTAATCTACACATTTATACAAATCTGTAGTGATAAAACAATGTTATGAAGTATACAAATAAAAATGTTTAGTTTTAAATTTTAGTTTAATAATAATGTTTAATGTTGAAAAAAATAAACAAAAAACTTTAAAAAAAAATTATTTTGGAATTT
This sequence comes from Zanna intricata, assembly GCA_010016005.3. Classification (NCBI taxonomy): domain Eukaryota; kingdom Metazoa; phylum Arthropoda; class Insecta; order Hemiptera; family Fulgoridae; genus Zanna; species Zanna intricata. The sequence goes on along the minus strand of JAAAKQ030247649.1, from coordinate 1,497 downwards.
TTTAATACCATGTAATATTAATAAAACTCTTTTGTGTAAGTAATTGGTTGTATTGTTCTCCAGTTTTTATTGTTTGTTCCGATGTCAATCTTTTTCACCATGACAGAATCTGTATAAAATGTTTTATTTCGAGGTTGAGGATAAAATGGTTGAACTTTCTCCTTTTCCTCACTCTTTGTTGGAGCAGTACTAGATTCATATTTAGGGTATGGACTTAAACCTCCATAGTATATATCACCTTTCTAAAAACAACAAAAAATTAATATCTATAATGATTAATTAGAACTACCGTAAATGATTTGAATCAGTTATATATGTTTTTATCATAATTACTTATTAAAGCAAAATTGACAAGATTCTATTCTTAATATTCCACATTAAATGATATTCTGAAACAGGGCAGTGTATTACTGTTTACTAGAATTTCTTATGATTCAGTTAGATTTCTTTGCTGTTGTGTGAGAGTCATTGACAGTTTTTAAGACAGATATAAAAAAATCTAAGTATATATAAATTTAATTAACAGTCATTGTCTCGCTAAGACTGTGGCAAAGAATAAAATGTGAGCAATTAGACTCTTTTATTAGACTATCTAAATAGCAATTGATGACAACATGCAGACTAACATGTTATATGGTTATAATAAAAGTGAAGAAACTGATCTCAAATCTTGTGTTTTTTATTATACTCTATATTTATCTTTTTTTTTTTTCTATTTTTACAGGCTGATGAACTTAAAGGAATTGGTTCAAACGCATATTTTGGGCAGTCAATCATTCTGTCAGTTTGGCCTTTGAGAATTGAATGAACTTAGCAACTGTAATTTTCTCAATTTAAAAGATGAAGCTTTGTCTAATGTAATATTGTGATAATGAAAACTAAATTTAAATCGCTTCTGATCATCAAGACATAAATAGTAATATTCAGAACATACTTACTACTTTCTTTGCCATCAAGGAAGTTATGCAAAAAATATTTGTCCTAGCTGACCAAGCATCAATTGCAATTTTACTGCTGTCATTTGTAGTTGGAGCATAAGCTATAACTTCCTTTACTATGACTTATGGCTAATACATCCTTTCCAATTCATTGAAAAGAGAATGAATGTCTTTAGGATTATTTGATAGTAAAACTAATCACAACAAATTTTGACTCTAACAAATGGGCCAATGACTCTAACAAATGTTGGGTCAATCAAATTTTTATGTACCCACTAACAAACAATAGGATATATACCACAAATCTGTATCTAATGTGAAGATAAAAATTTTAAATTAGCATTTGAAAGAATTATTCACTGGGTAAATTGTAATCATCTATCTTTAAATGTAGATGAAGCCGTTTCAAGTAGACATAACATTGCTGATTATTTAGATAGAATTCCCATTAATGATAACGATAGTATATATATATATATATATATATTTTTTTTTTTTTTTTTTGTTTTACCTCCGGAACCACCGTTAGGTTATATCTTCAGAGGATGAGATGAATGAA
>JAAAKQ030247594.1:0-10990 GCA_010016005.3 Zanna intricata | reverse complement strand
AAGCCAGAAATTGTTTTCGTAAATCGTGCAGAGGGCTCCACGGTGACCAGCAGTCAGATGAGGAAAGACTTGCAGGTTGCCCTTAAGGAGAGCAAGGGAAAGTTGAAAATTGGAAATATTAGGGAAACCCGCAAGGGGTTGGTGGTAGTGGCGGATGATAATGAGACACTTAAGGTGATCTCTGAGTCCGCTGCTGTCAAAAAATTGCCTGTTTCTGTAGATCCGCGGTGGGAAAGGCGGCCGCGTGTAATTGTTTATGATATTGATCGAGGGCTCTCCGACGAGGAAGTTATGAGATGCATTAGGGAGCAGAACACCAGCCTCGACGAGGAAGTTATGAGATGCATTAGGGAGCAGAACACCAGCCTCGACGAGGTGGCCTTTGGGCGTGCTTGTGTTCAAGTCAGGCAGGCGTGATGTATGAACATACCATGGGGTCTTTGAGGTGGACCCAGGTTTGTTCGATAAGTTTGTGACTGCTGGTCGATTTGGTTTGTCAAACTCAATTAACTTATTACAGGTATGTATTCTCAGTTCCTTCACTTGTTAGTCTTTCAGTCTTATTTAAGACTTGAGATAAGTTTTATTCAAGTACTTAATACTACACAGATGTGAATTTTACTTGTAGCACTCCCATCGGTGGGGTCCCGGCAAGGTTAAGACAGAAAGATGTTATAACCGAGTTACTGAAGATGACCTCTGATAAAGCCCATAAATGCTAGGTATGGAGGGGATGGCGTGGTGACTGAATCCGTCACATGGAGATGGATTCATACTATAACTTCCCCTATAGGATCAGGAAGATTCTTGTTAAAAATATTAAAGAGAAAAGAGCTTCATTCATTGTCTTGTTTCGGAAGCTATGATTTTTTGCACCTTTTGATGGTTAAACAACATGATTGACCGCAGGAGTATAAAGAGGGTTTTTGAGCAGGGATATATTAACGATCAAGGACTGAGCAGGCTGATTCATTGTCGAATGCAAAAAAGTTAGTTTCTCAGGTTGTGAAAGAAGGGTTGCCTCCAGTATTGCAACACAAAGTGGGCCTTTAAGTCCTACTTTATAAAGTAAAGTCTGAAGTCCCCCCCAGTTGATAAAATTGCCTTTATTAACACACATCTCAGGAACAGTCAATCTGGGACTGTACAAGGCTGCACTTCATTTACATTCATATATATCATCCTCTGAAATAATACCTTATAGTGGTTCCAGAGCTAAACAGAAGAAGAAAGAAAGAGTGAAAAAACCTGACAATCACGACTGCAAGTCCCAAGGACTAATTAATAAGTTCCACACAAGCTTGTACACAGCAACAAGCTGTTCCGAATCAGCTTGTACTTGAGACTTTACATAAGTATTGCAGGTCCAATTTAGGTGTTGAACACCGATGGGAATATCATTTGATTTGGTGGCATCTTGATCAAGGTCAAAGTGAATGGTGTTTGGAGGATTATTGAAGATGTAATCTGGTAAAGCCTCTAACGGCTAGGTATGGAGGGAATTGTGCCAGGTGGGCCCATGTCAAAGCAGGTGTCTTCCCTATGGGTCAAGATGGTTATCTTCACAACTGGCTGATTTCTATGATTTGGGCATTAACAATTCAGTAAAACGGTAATATAAATGTTTAAATAAACAAGGTAACTATGTATGTTATAGTAGGATAGCATAAAATGAAAACTTGAAATAAAATAAATTATTTGACAATATCTTCACTAGTTTTGTTTGTATTAAAAAAAATATTCCTCACAAAATGTAACATTATATAATAAAAACACAAAAATATCATTAAAGAAATTTTCAAACATGATCGAATATCAAATTAAAAAAACATACAAAATAACCAGAACAAAAGATAATACAAAAATAATACACAGATTGATTGCCCAGAAAAACAATGTGCATATATATATATACTGTATTGTGATTGATATTTAAATTTAGCATTGATATATATAAATTTAAAGATTAATGAACACTGTTAAACCAGTAATCATAATTCAATAATTACGACCTGTATAATCTAGAAAGAGATAATATTGATAGCTTATTTTAATTATCATTTTAGTCCCTCTAACCAATTATTTTTAAAAAAATGAATGTTTAAACATTAGACAATGTTGTCAGTATTTGCTACCTGGTGACGGTCTTCATTTTAATGTCTTATTGGTTAAAAAATCCGATGTGGCCACTACATGACTTCCTTGAACACCTATAATTTTGATATACAGTTTTTGAGCTCTGTGTTCTGATTATGCAAAATGTGTGGTTAACTTATATTAAAATATAAGGTATTTGTAAAAGAATAAACACCTTGGTTCTAAAAAAAATAATAATAATGAAATCAGTTAAAAGCATATTTACGTTCATTATATTATGTTTTTCATCACAGTTGGCACCACTGGGTGATTTTCACCCAGTGAAAATTTTTATTCACATTTTTTTTTTTTTAAAGTACATAAAATTCTATTTCATTAATAACTTTTGATATTTTTATTTATTTATTTTTGTACAATTATTAATAAATCGATATACTTAAATTAGAAAAAAAAGATGAAGTCTGATATGCCTTCCCCATGTAAGATCCAAATATTTCATTAATAAAAATTTTATTTGGCTATAACTCTGGAAGCAATGAAAATAAATACCAATTATGAAATATCTTTGAAATGCTCTCAATGAGGGCTTATTACTATAGTTAAGAAAAAGGATAAATAACCAAAGTTTTTTGGAATGTGGGCTTTTTTGAACACTTTTGGTTCAGTCGATTGCAATCAAAAGAGGAGGTGCAATACTAGATGTTACAATAGCCCTAAATCCCAAATTTCAAATCCTATGGCTAATTGTTTTTGAGTTATATGAGATACGTACAGACAGACAGATGTCATGCCGAAACTAGTCAAAATGGATATTTCTGTTGAAATCTGAAACCTACATTTTTCACGACCACAATACTTCCTTTATTTTGTACAAGAAAGTAAAAAAATATAGCATATTTTATACATATATGTATAAAACTTTTTAAATAATTAAAAATTATATGGACTATTCCATTGATTATCTGTGTTAATATATGAACTTCTACAGAGTAAACTTATCAACTGAGAATGTTTTCCTGATCTATGTTAACCTGGGCTGGCATAAATGTAAGTTTTTAAAATAATTAATACCTCTACTCTGGTAAGAATACTCCAGGGTTTGAGCTGTTTGTAAAAATTAACAGCAGAAAAAGATGTAATGTACACCAAATTAAAATTAGTTTTCTTTTACATTATTAAAAAAAAAAAAATTTCTTATGTCTGAATAGCGTGAAACATATCATTTATATTTGTAAAATATAAGTTTTTAGTCAGTTTAACCATTGATATATATATACAGTTTTTGAGCTCTGTGTTCTGATTATGCAAAATGTGTGGTTAACTTATATTAAAATATAAGATATTTGTAAAAGAACAAACACCTTGGTTCTAAAAAAAATAATAATAATGAAATCAGTTAAAAGCATATTTATGTTTTTCATCACAGTGTGGCACCACTGGGTGATTTTCACTGCGTATCTGGTCAGCAGCCTCGCTTTCAGTCTTGATGGCAATTTGCAGCAAGCACAATGTGTGATTTGGTTTATCAAAACAAGATCAGTTATCATAGTTTAGCATAATTATCGACATGAATACGGCGGTGCTGAGTCTACAAATAAAACGATTATCTACTAGTATAATCAGTTTAAGGTCATAGGCAGTATCTTAAACAGGAACTCACCAGGCAGACCATCCATATCTGAACACATTATGGAACAGATCTATTTCGCGATTTGTTTTTATTCTTATATTTCTAATAGATTATTGGTATAAAACAGCTAAAAATTAATTTTATTTTATCATAAAGCTGTGCTTATGAGTAACAAGCTGTAAGAAATGAATAACAAATCATTATTTTATAAGAATGTTATTTATAAAGACAGCATAAAAAAAAAAACAAAATAGACATGCAAAAAAGAAGCCATGTTTTATTAAATTAATCAACTTTGAAGGCTACTAATTTAAAATAACTTAGATAAAAAAACTCTTATTTTGTAGAAAAAGAATTCCAACAAGTCATCAACATTGGAAAAAGGTACTGGGAAATAATAGAAAATGCAGAATCTGAGAGTAAAATAAGAAAAACATAAATATCAAACAAATCCTTTTATGAAACGACTTTATTGTTTTTTTATTTATTTTTTTTAATAGCCACGATAAAGACACAAGCAATGAAGATAAAGACAATCATGTAAACAATGCATTACTAAGGATGTACACTAATTTGATGTTATAAGTTCAACAGAGGGTAATAGAAGAATAACATTAAAACAGGGTACGTGACAGATAACCTGATAAAATAGGTTTAACATAATTTACAAAATCTTATGTAAATAATGAATAAAAACCTAATAGCACTTCAATTAACTTTTCCAAACAGTACCATATAGCATTCTATGATATAATTAGGCAGGCATTCAACAGTATTGATTTGCTAATATGGTAAAATAAATGAAAAAAAAAATCTTTAACAATGTTTAATTAGAAACTTAGCGACTGGCGTATTTAAAAAATACTTCTATTGAAAGGTGTGGTGGAAAATACCCTTTAAATTTTGCTATAGAACTAAAACTTAGAAATTTAATTGAAAACTAAGGTTTTCTTTTAAAGGAAAAGAAAATCATTAAAGAAGACATCTTTTAAAAGAAAACAGCTAAAAATTTAATTATAGAAAATCTACTAGAACTAAGAGATTTGTTCCAGAGAAAAAATTTGTTCTGGAGATTTGTTCCAGAATAAAATCCAAGCAGAAACAAGAAGAAAAGTTTATTTAAAACATCAAGAACTAAAGAACTTCAACAGAAATGGTCAAACTGTAGCATTAGGGATGGAGAGAGATTAAGTTGGTGGGATGGAAAGTCCCCCTCCAAAATACATTTCTTTTGAATATTATTTAAAAATCCGAAAGTTAATGCAAAAGAGAAACTAATGAGCTTGAACATTTATTTTCATATAAAATTATTTGTATAAAAAAATTTGAAAAAACTTTTTAAAATCACAGACTATTTTTTACTATACATATTAAGCAATACAGAGAGCTTCAGTGAATCGATGAATTCTAAAAATATTACAATTATTCCATTTATTTAATTTTAACCTCTAACTGTTTTTTGACAAGGTAACTCATTATTCACTTTTTTGCTGAAAAGGGCCTCTGACGAAAAAATATGTTATAACAAACTGACATGTTCTATTCTGTGTTTCATGAGTTACTGCATTGTGTGCAGGTGTACTTCCATTTTTACTCTAATTTAAGAAGTAATTTAAAGACAAACAGGCATGCTCCACCAGCAACATAAAACAGAAAATCATTATATCTTACTTTCTAGGCGAGTCAAATGTTTGAATATTGTGTAATTAAGAATGCAGAAAGTATTAAAATGTTTGACATTGTAAATGCCTGTTTCTCAGAAACCTTGCGTAATGAGGAAACCTGATATCATATTTGAATTCAGGAGAAAAAGTACTATCAGAATCACATACTCTTCTTCCTAAAACAAATTTTTTTTTTTTTGTTCCCCAGTGTAATTATACAAACAATGGCACATAATAAGTGTATAAATATTTTAATTATGTTTCATTTATCAATACACAAATAGGGAACATATCGGTTCCCTATTTTATATATGTCTTGTTTCGCATTCTTCTGAAAAATTGTTACCTTGTGTTTGTTTTCATTGTTTTGATCATTTCTTAAATTGTATATGTGTTAGTTTTATTATTTCTCTGAGTTATTTATAGATTTCTTTTATCATTTTCATAATTTTACTATTATTTTAATGTATTTTTCAGTCATATTTTTAATTTTAACTGTTCGAATTTGTGAATGTGACTGTACATAAATAAGAAATAACAGAGTTGTTTACTATAAACTAACTTAAATAATTTTTTATGCGAGTAAAAAATTAGTACAAAATGGCCTGTTCATCACATGTAAATGATAGATATAATTGAACTTTTAAATATTATTTATTATATTACATGATAAAAGCAATACATAAATAGGTCCTTAAGTCAGTTTTTTTGTCATATTTCATTGTATAGATAAAAAATAATTTGACTAAGTATCAAAGATTTAGTGAAAACAAACAGGCATAATAAATGATTGATTTCTCACTAAAATAAAGAAAGGGGTTAAACATATGAACATTTATTTTTTTATATATGAAAGAATTTAAATTTCACATTTATTATATTAACTGTTTTTTTTTTATGATGACCTTTAGATAACCACTTTCCATTTTGGAGTAGAGACTTGGAAAGTTTTGTGGATTTCCTTCATCACACTTTGCAATATCTTCATAGAAAGTTTTATTTAATCTTTATTGGATTTGACTTTACAAATACAAAATTGGGTTAGATGCTCATGCACTGAATATCTGGGTTTTCAAATAACCCTAGAGAAGGAAAAATGCATATATGTAAAATGACTTTGTCAACCAAGTCATTTTACACATATGCATTTTAATGTTATCTTCCCATATTAAAAAAAAGAAATATTTCTGCAAAACTTCCTAGGAATACATGTAGGATGAAGATATGTTAATAACTTCATCCTATTGAAAAGGAGTTTTTTATTTACTGGTGGTTGGGAGTTCATGAACTAAAAATGACCATAAACTTGTTTATAAAAAGCTCTTTTATAGGAGTTACAGCCCTCTAAAGATATTTATGATGGATAATCCTAAACACTACCACACAGTCATTTTGCAGTTAGGAACTAACTGCTTTATGAAATATTGCGGTTTTTGTGGAAGACCACTAAAATACAAGAGGTTATCTCTAAAGTAAAGACCGTTTAATTGAGAAAAAAAAATTTATTCTGAGAACTTACAAATATTTTTTATTTCTCCTAAATTACATCTCTATATAATCACCATATGAATTAAGACATTTATCATAGCAATGCTTCAATTTCAATATATCCTAGTCATAGTCTTCTGCTGCCAATCCATTTAGCAACTGATTAATAGCATTTTTAAGTTAATCATCTGCGAATTGCTTAAACTCAAAATTTCTTTCAATTTCCCAAACAAATGATAATCAGAAAGAGCTAAGTCCGGACTATATGGTGAGTGATCGTAAATTTGCCATCCAAATATTCACAGAAAAATCACGTGTCGAACCTGCAATATGTGGATGTGCATTATCGTGCAGCAGGACGATATTGTCAGTCAGCTCCCTATGTCGCTGATTTTGAATAGCATGCCATAACTTACGTACAATTTTGCAGAATGGCACTTGTTCATTGATTCCTCTAACTTTAGTTTAAAAGCTGTGCTCCATAATGGCAATAAATTACCATCAGTACCCGTGGTTCACTCTGCTAATATGAAAGAAACATATGAAAATTTTATATTGGAAAACCTTCAATATCTAGTGTACAAATGGAATATTTGTGGTGATTTCAAGGTAACTGTACTTATTCTTGCAACTTGGTTACACAAAGTTCTGATTTTTTTTTTTTTGTGTGAATAGGATAACAGGAACAGGAAAAACAATTTAATTAGGAAAGAATAGCCTAAACACAAATCACTCATTCCTGAACAGAAACATATGAAACATGACCACTGTGTAATCCTAAAAATATATATCTACTGCTGTTAAATATCAAATTAGGATTAATGAAGAATTTTGTCAAGGTCATGGAAAATACTCCTGTTTTTAAGTGCTTAAAACAGAAGTTTCTTAAAATAAGTGATGCAAAAATTAAAGAAGGAATATTTTTGGATCCACAAATATGGTCACTAATGCATGGTGAAAAGCCTTTGGGAACTATTGAATCCACTGGAGAAAGCAGCTTGACAAGCATTCAAAAATGTTACTCAAGAGTTTTTTTGGGAAATCAAATGGAGGAAAATTACTGTAATATTGTCAACAATGTCATAACATCTTATAAAAATTTGGGCTGTAAAATGTCCTTAGAAGTATACTTCCTGCACTTGCACCTGGATTTCTTCCTGGAAAATCTTGGCGAAGTCGGTGATGAGCATAGGGAACATTTTCATCAAGAGATTTTGGCTATGGAAAAGATTATCAAGGCAAATGGAATCGTAATATGCTGGCCGATTATTATTGGACCACAAACAGGCATGCTCCACCAGCAAAATAAAACAGAAAATCATAACTTAATTTCTAGGCAAAGTCAAATGTTTGAATATCGTGTAGTTAAGAATGCAGAAAGTATTAAAATGTTTGACATTATAAATGCCTGTTCCTCAGAAACCTTGTGTGATGAGAAAACCTGATATATTATTTGAATTCAGGAGAAAAAGTACTATCAGAATCACATACTCTTCTTCCTAAAACAAATTTTTTTTTTTGTTCCCCACTGTAATTATACAAACAATGGCACATAACAAGTGTATAATTATTTTAACTGTCTCATTTATCAAGTACACAAAATACACCTAATGATAAGTTACACAAAAGAAGACCATTCATCTATCCTATCTGTAAAGTAGCTTCAAACTCCCAAAAGAACAAATTTAGCATCAAACTTTATTATTATTTATGATGTAGAAATTGATTATATCCTTGACAGCAATTTGTTACATTGGCACTGGTTCCTAAATATGATTATGATGATGACCTAGATAATGATTATGGTATTGGTATGTCAGGGTCAGTAGTGATATTACTAAAACAATATTTTGATAAAAAAAAAAACATTCAATATTTTTGGATAACTTGTACACCAATCCAACACTATTCAATAAGCTTCATGAATTAGCCAAATAGCCAAACCCATGGTAAACTGGAAAAGAAAATATATGCCAAACTTTAATTAAAAATTTCAAAAGAGTGAAATTTATTTAAGTCATACAAAAACTAAGTCAGCTCTGAAGTGGATGGGCAAAAAAGTTCACATACACAAAATGCAGATTGAAACCTGTACTAAAATTGACAAAATAAGAAATTGAAAATTACCACTTATAAAGTAAATTTGTATTCATGAATATAATAATACAAGGATTATAGAGAAAACATGCTTCTTAAATGGATGAGAAAGTGTAAGAAGTAATATAAAAAATTAGCATTCCTTTTTTTTTATCTTGTTCTCCTAAATTCATTTTCTCTCTATAAAACAGAAGCTGGAAAACATTCAAGCCCTGCTGACTTCCAACTAGGATGATACACCAGCTATTTAAAAAAATCTCATTTGCCAATTCATAAACGAAAAAAAGGTAGGCTCTCAAAAAGCTCACGCATAATGCTATGACTAACAACAAGAAAGTCTCCATCTGTAATTCTGCCAACAGAAAACAAAAGGAAAGAATCAAGACATATGTGTAATGACTGTATACGACTATGTGTAGCACTGTGCTTTAAAATATACCACTCACTATTAAATCTTTGACATGCAAGTTGATAATTTTATTGCAAATTTTAATTTTTTTATAATTTCTGTTTATGGTACATTTATAATAGTATCGATAATACAGTGGATTTTGATGAAAAATCTTTTCATAAAAAAACCTGGTCAAAAATTCAGCCAGAAAAAGTTTGCCGAAAAAAATGACAAACCAATAGGTTGAAAACTGATTTATAATGAAGTAAAATAAAAATATTTTAATTTGGTTTTTATGTATAATATATTTTCAGCTATTAGCATTTATACATGCTACAAAATTAATTTCTCATAAACACTGGTACACACACTTACTTGAGTGAGAATAAATAAAATAATTTCAATCTCATTTTCAGATTATTTAGTTTCATAAAGTAATTTTTTTTTAAATTTGTCAAGTTTTTTTAGAATTCTACAAAAAAAAAGAAAAGAAAATTATACATTACACCTTCTAATTTTCATGATGCTACTTCCTAAGATATACCAAATGCTGCAGGAACTATCACTTTGTAAGGGAATTATATTTATCAACTCAATCAGTATTAGATATTTAACAAATGTCCAGCCCTTTCCCCAATCTAGAAAAATTTTATCATAAAAATCATAATTTTTTTTTTTTAATTTCTTTTACTTTTCTGTAATCGTGTTGACATAATTCAGAATGTCAACTTATGTTTTGTGTACATTTCTGTTGGAAATACAAATTACAACACTGAAAAAAAATTATTTGACAGTTGTTTATAATTTTGGTTGTTAAGTTTGTTAAGATTTATTTTTTACTTCAAATAAAAAAAATGTGATCAAGAAAAATACTGTACCTCGGAGGTAAATGATGCTATGTCCATTTTTTTTCAAAACGGACATTTTAACGCATTCTTGCACAACTTTTTTTGCTCTGTCCGGGGTAAAGAAATTTATGTCCTGTGTTAATATCAAAGGAAGATAGACCCTTTTAAAATAATACTGTCCTGTTTAACTTAGAGGCATAAAATACTACGTGGACATATATTTATATTCCTCTAAATTTTTCCATTTTCTTCAGTGATATATGACACTATATGGACTTGAAATCACATATTTCTGGAACATCTCATTTGCTAGATCTATCATCTGGACATAGCACATTATTCTCTGGTGGATATTATTGGAACTAGTATTTTACTGTCAGTTAACCTATATCAGTTTACTGTTTTAGTAGATCGTTCTAGTGTATTTACTTAAGAAAACAAAATATGGATGATAAAAAACATAATACTCGAGGCCAAAGGATATTGGATATGGCTCTGGATGCAAACAAATTATTTAATTCAACAGAAGGTGAGGAAACATTTTTTTTTCCATTAACTTATGTTTATTTCATTATTCTTTGTGTCTCTCTCATAATTATGAATTGATAATATAAGGCTGTCAATTGCTTGTTTTAGTATTTCTAAAATAATTATCGATAATAAAAAAGAAGTGATAATTGTAATGTTTAGAAAATTTATATAGATTTATTGAATTAATTGTGTTTTATCTGCATTTAACATAATATTTTATTTTTTCGTTTCTGAAGATTTTTTT
>JAAAKQ030247572.1:0-10990 GCA_010016005.3 Zanna intricata | reverse complement strand
TAAAACGAAACTCAGTATATGAATAAAAATATAAAATAGATGACCACAAACTTACACACACGCATGCGCACACACACTTGCACATACACACACACACTTGTGTACAGAATTTTATAGTGATTTTCTATGGTTTTAGACTCACCGGATCTAAAAACGACAATAAATATCAATGTAGCTCATATTTTTATAAACAAAAATAATTTTCTTTGGTTATATAATGGCTGCCAAAACTAACCAAAAAAATAAAAATTTTTTTGAAATATAATTAACTGAATGAATGAATAAGTAAATAATGGAAAGAAAGAAATATTGTTAAGTGAAACAGAAACAAGAAAATTTCTAACAAAATAAAAAAAAATATACAGGAGTAAAACCCTTAAAAAATCTGAAAAACAAAAAGGAGGTAGGTTAAGAGGCTTTTGTGAGATACTCTACGCATAAAAGACCTGTTACTGTAGTTTAAATCTAAAGTCTAAATAAAACCCAGTTCTACTGAAGTTTATGCAGTTTGTTAACACCATTAAAGCTGTTACACAATATATATTGAGCAATCAGGATACGTTTGTAAAATTAACTCATTCTTTTCAGTAGATAAATTGAAGAAAATTTAATACAGGATTAAAAACCTCTTAGTCTATTCCTTCTTTATTTCTATGGATTAGTTTATTATCCTTTTAGGAAGGTTTCATAAATTGTATTATAGTTAAATTAATAAAATTAGACTTATAATTATTTAATTACTTACTAAAGTAAGTGATTTTAAAGTAACACATTATTACTTTTTTGTTTTCCATAATTTTCTAATAAGAAAAAAATTGTTCCTGTACTTAAGAACAAAACAATCAGTAATATTTCAAAACAATTAATTTTTTGAACATGGTACAGCTAATATGTTAATTAATTAAATAATAATTAAATTATAATTAAAATCCACCTTACCAACACACTGAGATAAACCTACATTATTTTACTTTAATGTAATGTTTTTAACTCCTGATGATGGTTTTCAAGTGAGCTTAAAGATCTTGGGTCTTAGACCCACCTTACCAGCACATCTCAATGTGCTGATAAGGCGGAATTTTAATTGTTAATATTCTTTAAATTCATTAGAAAGAACAGAGTAGAAGAATTCAAAATTATAGTAATTTTGCTTTATATTAATTATTTGAATAATTGGATAAATCATTATCAGAATATATTTGTATTTAAGGAGAAAAGAAAGTAATCATTCTTGATAATAATATGTATCACTGATGATAATAAGCTTAAGTATAAACATAAAATGGTTTAATTAATTAAACCATTTAATTAATTAACAAACAGTAGAAACATCAAAGCAAACAAAATTGAGATAAGGGGCAGAAATTTAAATAAATTAAACTGTGAAGAAAAAACTAATTTGTTTTGTGTGAAATTCAAAGATCTTTAAATACATAATTTACAGTACTTACATAGCGTTAGCTACGAAATATTGTGATAATCACCTTCCTACAAAAACTGAACTTTTATATATATATACTCTATACTTGGATAGAAATTTATCCAATTTTGAAAAAAAAATATGTATATTAAAATAAAATTTCAACTGCTAAAAAAAAATTCATTTTCAAGAAACATTAACTTTCTCTTACAGAACGTAATATTATCAACAAGTTATAGTATTATTACACGAAAAAATTCATTGTAAATATATATTATTCGCCCAATCTAAGTCGTTTATTAATTTTCTGTCTAGAACTACAGACAGGAAAGTACGGTAGTTGGTCTAATTTAGGTATATGCGAATTTCACCGGATCTTTACATTTTTCTACCTAAAAAGGAACCCAAAAAACCGGATGGAAATTTTCCCGATGTTCGTATATACGTGAGTATGTTCGGTGTTAGGTGTCGGACCCTAAATTACCTTATATCTCCATAACTACTCAACCGATATTTACCAGACTTGGTCAGATTATTTCTGTACATGAGCCACTGATGCCATTAAATGTTTAAATTAAAAGGTCAAAGGATAAAGCTATAGAGCAACGTCACCCTCGGTATATCGAAATTTCACCTAATTAAGGCTTATTTTTGTTAGGCACATTTGGTAACAATTAAAAAATAATATTTTCAACAAGATCGCACCCACATCCCAAAAAAAGCTTTAAATAACTAGTGGCTAAGTGGGTGTAGTGTGTCATTAGTACTCCTTCTCACCGTAAGGGGAACTAGTGCAACACTGACGTACAGCTGCTGTAGTCGTCTATCTCTTATTCTTCTTATCCTTCGGAACCACCGTAAGGCATTACAGAGGATGAATGAGGAAAATATGTATGAGTTTAAATGTAGTGCAGTCTTGTACAATCTCAGGTCGACCATTTCTGAGATGTGTGGTTGATTGAAACTCAACCACTAAAGAACAACGGTATCCACGATCTAATATTCAAATCCTAGTAAAGGCAGCTACTTTTATATGGATAAACTCTCAACTTCGAAATCAACTGGTTTTCGATGTGTTGAAGTTATCTGCAGTGTTGTAACGTCATAGGTAAGCGGTAGAATTAAATAAATGAATAATATCTAAAGTGTAAAAAAGTATTTTAAGTGGCCGTTAGTACCGCTATACCCGTCCGAATGAAATATGGTATGCACGCGCGCTTAAGTTAGAATCATTAAATTAAATAAACAATGTATATTATATTTAAATAAGATAAAATTTCAAAATTAAGTTGTTTATGTATGAGTGGTAAGCCGTGCATCAGAAAAAATCCAACGGGGCGGGAAAAATCTTACAACTGTATTGTCATATTTTTTTTGTCGAGATTATTTTATCTCAAAATATTTTTCCTAAAACCATCCAATAATTTCATTAAACACTGAAATTTAAAACAATTCATAAGTTTTTAAGTGATCATTAGTACATAAATTCTCGATCACCTTGATTATAAATAAAGGTTATTTATATTGATTTTTTAAAAAAAATATACATCGTTTTATTTTTGTCAAAACTTCTTTAAATGGGAACGAAGATTTCACAATCTCATTTTTTAATTCTTGTAACTTGAATAAGTGTCATCTTAATTTTATTTTGCATAAACTTAAAAAATAATATAATTATATTTAAAACAAGAGTATTCATATAGTTAATTAAGAAAAAAATTAATAAGTTTTTCTAAAAATCTCAATTATCAAAGCCAAACTAGACTACGATATAATTAAAACTAATAATTTTTTTATTCAACCTCACTGAAATCAATAATGATAGTTTATATTTTCTCCAGGTACACTGTTTTATAACATGCTATTAGTTTAATTAAAATTTGACAGTTTCTTGTACAGTACCAAATGATCATACACTTGAATTCATGTTATATATTCTTATTAAACAAAATATATATATATATATATATTAAACACGGGTCATTCAATAACCAACAGACAAATAGCTGTACTGGAAAAATGGTTTATTAAATAAATATAATTTTTTTTGTTTACTTTTTCAAATTATTCCCACAACTTGTCTGCACTGGTCCCATATTTTTACTAGTCTTCTTATTCCGTCAGCGAAGAATACTTTACCTTAATTTCGAAGCCAGTTTTGTACTTTTTTCTTTGCCTTTCCGTGGTCATTGAACTTGATGCTATGCAAAACTTCTTTCATGGAATTAAACAGATAAAACTCCGAAGGGGCATAGTCAGAGCTGTTAGCATTAGTTTGTTAGCGTCTCGGCCTTTCATCCGGAGGTCCCGGGTTCGAATCCCGGTCAAGCATGGTATTTTTACACACGCTACAAATCATTCATCTCATCCTCTGATTTAATATCTAACGATGGTTCCGGAGGTAAGATGGGTGAGTTAGGAGCTTTCGACCCATTTTGCCAATAGTTTCCAGCGTCAGTTGTGCCGTATGAAGTCGAGAGCGTTGTCTTGAAGAAGAAACACGTCTTTTTTCCTCTGCCATTCCCGACATTTCTCTTCAACGCGGGCTTGACTTTGTTTTCATTCTGAGTAGTATAAGCTGTTGATAGTGCATTACCACTTCAAATAATCATAAAAAACTAGATTATGAGCACTACAAAATATGGTTAACATGATCCTACCAGCCGATGGATGTGTTTTGAATTTCTTAAGGACTTGCGATTTAGGATGCTTCCATTGCATGCCTTACGGTAATTCAGTTTGTTTTGAATGATAGAATTAATTCTGCCACCCACTTACTCAACATTTTTCAGAAATTTGTTCAGTTTTAAGTCGTCAGACTTCTTGGATAAGTGAATCAGTACGAGAATTTAACGACGAAGTCAATCCTGTTACCGGACACCCGAGCGGTGCCCGTGGGTCATGTTTTTTCGGCCACTTTTAAACTTTTCCACACGCGCAAAATCTCGCACGGTTAATGCAACTACTGCCATATTATTTGTTCATCTGAGAGAATATTTCTGTTGTACACTTTCCGAAAGTAAAAATCGGATCACAGAACACTGTATTTAACAGTACTTTCTTCGAACGGACATGCCATCGTTAACTAAGATTTTAGAGATTATGTTAAGTTAAATATTAATTGAACAGCTGACTAACACTCTTTGCAAAGTTGCAACACTTAAAAACGCTTCAATTACCTGCATTAAGCGTTTAGTTCACTAAAAATGTTTGTCTGTTTAATTATTGAATGACCCTCATATAAATATATATATTTTATTACAATTTATTTATTTTACTTCAGAATGAGCAAAAATTAATATATTACTCATTACAGATTATTTATGGATGTTAGTTTTACATGTTATAATTTTGTTTTGTTAGATGGATATCGCATAGCAAGACTCATTTTTAGGCAAAAGAGAAGAAGATTTACCTAAATAATAATTAGAAGATTACATTAATATTACACTTAGAAATTGGTCAATATGTTTGGAATTCCTTAGTTTCTATTCAAGAGATTCATCCTTGAAATTGCTTGTCTGAATATACGGGCCAGTTGTATTGTTCCATGACTATGTCGTACGACAAAAGGGATGCATTTCAAAGCTAAGTATCATTCATATGAAAACGTTCAATGAATTTCTGACTGTATAGAATTTTCAACATTTAAAAGAATGTTCTTTAAAAAAATATTATTTTAATTGTACAAAAGACTACTTATTTTCGTAACAGAAAAATAAATTTATTTTTATTAAATTGCTTATGAATTTTAATCATGATAACAGTACAGATAAAATTTGTCACAAAGAAATAATCTCTAGTTACTATCTTCTACAAAATACCAAATAGGAAAACAATCCATTTTCTATGAAAAAATTATTCAATAATTAATATAACTTTTTACCTTTATTAAAATAAGAGGAAAGATAGGGGAACAAAGGAAATTTGAAAAACTACCAGTCTTAAAATTCCTTATTAAATTTTATCATTTTGTTTGTTAAAATCAAATTTTAACACAATTTTGTTAAAAATTATATCAGATTTAAATATATCTTGTTCCAGAAAGTACAGACTTCAAAAGTATTATGTTTTAAATAATTATTGCCTATTTTAATTTATCACAAAATAACCTGTAATATGATAAATAATATCAATTAAAAAAAAAAAAAATTATTATTAAAAAAATTGTAAAAACGAAAATAAGAGTATATATTAAAAAAAGTGTATTAAAAAAATCGTTTATTCTTGAAAATGTAATTTACATTGAATATACAAAAATTATTTCTTCATAAAATTTTTAATACAGTAAAAAAAAAACATACTTTAACACGCTATATTAAATCTTACGAATCCTATGAATGTCATATTCATACGTTAAGTACGTTAAGAAAGAAAAATGTTAGGCCATTCATAAATGCTATATCCATGTATCAACGAGGAATCAGAATCATATATCGATAAGAAAAGACAATCTAACTTAGATCGTTTTGATAACAAGATACAGGCTCGTAGCTCTATCCAGTACCCTCAGCACAATTCTGCTTCCAAAAATTGAACTCGCCTAATAATGTAATCATCTTTTATTCATAAAAATGTAGAATAATTTAAATAGAGATACGAGGAATTTCAGAAAAAAATTATCATTTCTATTGTATATAATGTCCTATATAAAGAGTCATCTTTAAAGTGCGTAATAATAAAGTCTAATACTAAAATACAGAATTTAAAAAGCAATTTGTTTAATAAGAAACAAACATAAATAAAAAAAGAGAGAAAATTCTTAGGAGTCCTTACAGTTATTTTTTATAACAACAAACTGATCACGTTTCTTTTCATTTGGGTTCCTTTCATAAAGATTTAAAACTTTTATTTCATTTCTATAACAACCTTTGAACAAGGTAACATCTTATGCATTATAAAATCTTTCAAATTAATCTGTCTTTTCTCACAAAATATATTAAAATTCTTAAGCTTCTTATATACATAATTATTTTCTTTACATTTCATCGGCGCGTTTCTTATTTATTTGTATTAAATATTCCGTAATATGAACCATTTATTTGAAAGCTTAGGTTCGTATCTTCGACAAACGAAATAAAAATACAAACTACAATTTTTATACTTCTCTTTTAATTGTAGTTAAAAGTTAAATAATATTAAAATTCATGATCATAAAAAGACAATAAATTGATTTTGATTAATATATGTATTAAATTTGAACTATTGTAATATTTCATATGCTAATAAAATATATAATAAATGAAATCACAAATTATTTTAAACCTAATTCTAGATTACTTATAAATACAAAAAAAAAAAAAAAAAAAAAATGGTAAATAATATAAAACTATTCTTAACGGTTATAGAAAGAAATCTTATAGAAAAAGCTAAAAACCATTCATAAAAAATAGATGAGCCGTTGATAAAAAAAAAAATCACCATAAGTATGGATCCAGGAATATTAGAAAATGTAAATAAAAAATAAAATAATAAATTAAAACAATTGCATAAAGATATATTAAAGGAAAAAATGTGTAGTAAGTGGTGGTTATTAATTATTATATTAATCTATTAAAATTAATTTAAAAAATCTGTCACATTCTGTTTTTCTCTTTTGTGCACGTCGAGTACTTTCACATAAATTTTTGCTTCTAAAAACGGATATTTTAACCAACGAAAAACCACTCTCTGTAATAAAAAATAAAAATTTATTTGTTGTATAATAATAAAAAAATTCCATTCTGAAGAAGCAAAGGTTTCAAAATATGTTATACGATTTTAATAAATTAATTTACTATGTTGCTGAGATGCAAATTACTAAAACTATATACAAATGACATATATAACTTTCTATTAGAATGTTTTCATTACATTGCATAAATATTTTTACAATTTAATTACTTAACTGCTTCTACTATATACTTAAAGAATTCCTCTGCATCAACTTATGATGACTGTTTAACAATCGAAATGCAAATAAAATTTTCCTTTTTTTATAATTTTTACTTCCTTATACGAAATATAATAAAGTTTTGTAATCGTGAAAAATTTCGGTTTTCAGATTTCAACGAAAATACCCATTTTGACCATCCCTGAATCCATTTTGACTAGTTTCGGCGTGACGTCTGTACGTAAATATCTCGCATAACTCAAAAAAAGATTAGCTGTAGGATGTTGAAATTTTGGATTTAGAACTGCTGTAACATCTAGTTGAGCACTTCTCCTTTTGACTGAAATCGACTGAATCAAAAGTGTTCAAAAAAAGCCAAAAAAATTTGGATTTTGGACTTTTTTAACTGCAGCAATAAGCCCTAATTGAGAGTTTTTCGACGATATATAATAAGAGGAACTTATTTTCATTGGTTCCAGAGTTATAGTCAAACAAATTTTTAATTAATTAAATATTTGGATCTTACAAGGGTACACAACGGTTCGAATCAGACTTCATTTCCTTGTTTTATAATTTATATATATTGATTTATTAATAATTATTAACCTCTAACTGTTAAAAAAATTACTATAATTAATTCAATAATAATAAAAAAAATACATATCATAAGGACGGAATAAAATTTTATGTACTTTTCATTTTTTTAAATGTGCATGTGTAATTTAATAGGTGTTCAAAGAAGTAATGTGCTGTTCAACAGATTCTTATTTATGAATTTACAATAAATTCAGACCTATCAAAATTTGTCCATACAAAACTAAAAGATATGTAAATATGTAGGGAAAAAATCTAAAAAAAATTTTAGTTTACTCATAATACGAACACATGGGGAATAAACTGAAGTTCATTCACCGCTAAAACTTTGAATAGAAATATGTCTTCAATGTGATACAAAATACATGAAAACAGTATTCAAATGTAACTCTGTACGTTTTTTTTTTTCAAACAAACTTAACGAATTATTTAAAAGGAGTAATTTTACATAAAGGTTCTATAGAAATATCTCGGTAGGTTATATTATTCAAGAGATAACTTAGAGCGATGCTTCTGAATAAAAAATGTTTAAGTTGAGTATACATTTCATATTTTTTGCATATGAAAATGTCGCAGCTATTTAAGTTGAGCTGTTAAGATTAAAAAAGAGTGGTAGACACGTTAAAGGTAAATGAGATCCTGAAACGTAAAAGGTTCTTGTGACGTTCATAAATTTCGATTTCTAAGCAGCAGAACTTGTTGATTCTATCTAACCTATAAATTTATAATTTTAAACTTTGCACGTTTAAAAATAATGTTACTTTCAATTATTGCAAGAAGAAAGTAACAAACTAAAAATGATAAACATAAGCAATTAATGTTAAATTTCCAATAGTAAGTTAAAGCAGTGTTTACGAGTATGAATAATGCTTTTTTTCTCGATGTAAATACGAAATACTCGTAGGTACACTAAATTTATTCCTTACGTAAAACATCAACTCCAATAATATTATTACAAACTGATACGGCTGTATCAGATATAAAGCATTAGAGATACAAGAGATGTCTTTCAATGTTTCTTTCCCTGATAATAATCATGTTCACTATACAGTCAATTCCTGTGGTCGATAGAGTTAAAACTAACCTTTGTTAAGATTGAATTTAACCCGCTCCTGATCTCCTTGGGCAAGCTATGTGCAGCAGTATATTCGGCTCGAAAAAGATCTCAGGTAAACTACTTCTTTCGTAAATTTTCCCAGTAATAAATATATTATTATTATTTTATTTATTTTTTTAATATAAATTCATTACACCAAATTACCCAGAAGATCTCCATCATTCTCTTCCACTCCTCGCCATCTAGTAAAACCTTTGGTCAGGTCTAATTATGAGAAATCTTCCTTTCTTCCATTTCAACAGACTTGAATCGACTATCTTTTTTGTTTATCGCTGTTTCCTCTCATAATGTAATCCATCCGTTTCCATTTTCTACAGTTATTTTTGAAATTTTATTTTGACGTCCAGTATTTTTCCTATCTATATATTTTTTTCTTCCTTTCTTTTAACTCTTAACATACATTTCTCTCTAGCATTAATACGTTCTTAGCTTTTTGAATGTTTCTTAATTCAAAATCCAAGTCTCGCAGCGAAAATTAATGTGGACAATATAATTTTTTCTACTAATAAATAGACTAAAAATATTAACTTTAGTGTTTATATTATCAAAGAAGCGCTTACTCTGAATCAGAACTCTCCATTCCAATGTAGATCTAAATGCAATTTCTGAAGCATGGCCGTTAATAGTTTTACTATGACCTAGGTAGGCCGTTACTTACCATTGACACGGTAAGTAATTTAATAAGATTACTTGCCACTTCGTCGGGTTAACTGTCAACCTGGCCAACTCACGGTTTCGAATCAGGTCCACTTCCTCCATAATTGTGTAGTTAATAACAAATCATCGGCCAAATCCAAGTAGCTTAGCCATGTTCCATTTACTCTTATGTTACAGATTCCAATTCAGCTTGTTGAAAAAACTTGTGAGATAAGGGTGAAAATCTCCTGGAAGTGAAGTTACATCCCTTGTCTTACGTCTTTATTCATTTAAATCTCTGTAGAATTTCGTTCTGAAGAAAACTGCAGTTGAATTTTTATATAATTTAGTTACAATTTTATAATCCACCTTCATCTTTGCCAGGATTAATTATTACTTCTATTTTTATGGAATCAGACTCTATACTGAAATTATAAGTAAAAGGCAGAGAGGGAATTCGGAATCTATGATCTTCAATAACTGCTTTAATACAAATATATTCAAAGTGTATATACATCCATTGAGTCTTATCACAAAGTCTATTAAAAAAGTCTTTTAGGTCATTTCTCGGCATTCCTTTTTTATTTTTATCGATACGAGAAGGAAGAAAGAGATTTTCATATGGGTGGGGTTAATCCAAATAAAAAAAAAATGAACTTAGAAAAAAAGAATTATAATACTACACCAATCTCATAAATAATAGTTTTTCAATTGTTATATGAAGTAGTGCTAACCATAATGATTGTAGGATATCTGACACGACTAAGGATCATTCCTTAAATCCACAGGAATAACATGCACCCTATTTCAGTTTTACTCGAGTGTTTCGCTTCAAAATATTAAGAAGCCAAACACATTGAAATGAAGATGTTATTTAATCTACAATGTAAGCTTCATTCTGTTACACAAAACAGACTGCAAAATAACAAAAATCATTACTCTAAGAAAAAGAATTCCAAATGGTCTCGCGAAATGCTCTGAAAAGCAATAGATTAATATATCCCTTCAGTTACATAAATGCGTTGTATATAATGGATTCAGCACATTACGGAAAACATATATAATTGCTTTTTTCCAAATTTCGACATCAGATTATTACTACGTGTTTTAAAAGGAAATTCAATGAAGAATTTATAAAAATAAATAACAAATTATTCAGTTTTTACAGCAGTTTTAAAAATTGGTATTATTAATTAAAAAAAAAAATCGTTACTGAGTTGGGGATCGTAATCTTAAAAGCCGAGAACTGATTGATTTAGAGAGCTTAGGGTCTATATCTCTCAGATATTAATGGTTCCGGGCTGGTCTAGTGGTTAACGCGACATCGCAAATCAGCTGATTTCGAAGTCGA
>JAAAKQ030247561.1:0-10990 GCA_010016005.3 Zanna intricata | reverse complement strand
GACTTTCAAGCATTACTTTTCGACCAGAATTATTGGTATTAATACCAATTGCAATTAATATAATATAATACGATTAGAATATTGGTATTAATATGAATACTTTCCAGCATTCATATTAATACCTTAAATTAACGGAATTCATTTTAATTATTCGATTCATTTATATTTCGTATTAAAATTTATACTCGTTCTAATAATCTAAAATTTTTTACTGATTTTAGTTATTTATGTAAAATGATAAACTATTAAGAAAATGGAAACTTATTGATTGGCATTAATATTTAATTTTTATATTGTTTAAGCATGTTCAATGCATTACTCCTTAAAATAATTTGAAATTAAGTAACCAATAATAAATAAATGGGCCACTCAAAGTTTATTTTGGCAACACTCGCTGTTAAATTGGAATACTAGAGGCAATTCATAATTGTTTAATCAAATCCGGTTTGTTAGCAAATAGATAGTGTTTCTGTTGCATTATACCCTACTCTACCCTTTAGTACAGTTACTACAAGGCTAACTACCCTCATAAGCCCTCATAGGTGCTAAATAAACACTGATTAAACCTAATTTTAATTACGTACCGAGTGAAATTTTCTTTATTTGCCATTATATTAATATCCAACAACCGTTTATGATTCATATTTGTAATTTACATTGTTAATTTAATTTTAGGCTACTTAAATTTGAGGCGGTTGTAATTTTATTTTAATGTTAGACGTAAATAATTTTTATTTATAAAGTAGCATAGTTAAGTAATTTTTTTTCTGTAGGTTTATCTTCTACGCTACTGTTTTTATACGCTTAAATTATTTTGATCCTTGATAAATTTTATCCTTTGATAAATTATTTTGGATCGTAGCGTACTTTTCTTACCGCTTATGATTAGATGTCTACAAAAGTTTTTCGCAGCATCCCAACATGATTTATTTTATGACTTATCAAAAGTTTGCATTTTATCAATTAAAAATTTTAGTTTCGTAGCGATTTTAATTCACTACTGTGGTCCTTTAATTTTAGGCGGGATCTTGACAAATACTAAAACTCCTTTCATTTTTTAAAATGTATCTTAATTTCACGATAAATCTTTGCAAAACGGATTGCTGTAAATTACTGTCAAAATTCAGATTATTTTGAAAATTTATCTTGAAGATAAATTAAGTAAATCATTCATGAACTTTTTAAACTTTTAAAAACCCCAAAGATCGTTAATTCCCTGAAAAGGTAATTTAGCGCTTCTGAAACCTTTCTGAAGATTTTGTAAAAATTTTAATCGAGCGCTGTTCGTCTTTGTTTAAAAAAAATAATAAATTTTGACACTCTTCCACTAAAAATAAAGTTTGTGGTTTTCTGTTCCTTTATTTATAAGAGAGGATTTTTTTTTTAACTTTATAAGTTGACTCTCATAATCTGAGAAAATATAATGAACAGTTAGGAGGGGATATACATATTGCATTATTATTAGAATCCATACGTTAACAAGGTTTATCCTAAACGCGAATGATAAAAGGCCATTTCTTCATGCCTACTATTCGCACTGATGATTATTACGGCTTTTATGTGCTATACATTATTTTCAACAATATTCAATCACTCATTTCCTACACTTTTGTCAAACGACATTTGTGAAAGCAGACATTATCAGAATAGTAAACATACTTGATGAAGAGCGATTGAGTGCAAGTTTCCTTAATGACCAAATCGGCTATTTTTTTTCCTGTGATTGCTAGATCACGAGAAAACCAGCAAATACTCACACCTACCTTGCGATTGATACGAAAAGAGATGTTCATATGAATGTCCGCTATTGGTTTTTTTTCCTTTAAATATAAGTTATATTTGTAAAAAAACATTTATTATTTTAATCTGTTTTTATATTTCTTTAATAAATATGTGGGGGTATCATAGAGATTATGTCGTCCTTCCCTTTCAGTAACGGCCTATTCAAACCCTAAAGCCAAGAACTTAGTTTTACGTAAATGTTAACGTTGTACGTTTCTGGATTTTGATTTTCTTTCAACATTATTAATAAGTTTTAATAATTATTTACAATAGATCCTTGCTGACTTACCGTATAGTTCAGGTAATGTGAAGCTTACTTGATTTCATGAACAAGGAGGGCAAGTCACAATAAAAGATATCCTGAAGACTTCCACATTTTTGAAGTACTCATTAAAAATTTAATAATTCAGACCGTTAATATTCATTGGACCGGTAAAATTTATTACCGGTAATATTCATTGGTTAATGAATATTGACCAAATATTATTACATATTTATAATATACAATACAATATTATTATATATCGTATTCTACAATGAAACTATATTCTGCATATCTGCATGCTACACAATTACCTGGCATTCATGCAGTACATTTTCTTAAAGATTCATAGGTAATCTTATGACTCATAGAATACGGTAAAATCTATTCTCTGGCGGCTCCGTATAAAGCCGTTATACCATTGTTTCTATTTTGGCAGCTGCTCTTTTACTGCATCAAAAAGCTTGGTATTTACAAAAGTCACTAATTATTTTCTAATTTGTGTTTATCCGTCCGAAAGTTAATTTAAATCTGTAGTATTAGTAAAGCCGTGACACTCTGAAAAGTTTATATGTTATTAATTTACACAACTTTATTGGGTTTTTGTGTAGAAAATATTTAGCAGAAAATGTGGGTCGCTATATACCGAAATAATTTCGTGTGGCCGGGCAATATGGCTAGCAGTTGTTGATTACTGTCAGTAGTTTCTTGCGTGATGACGGTGTTACAACCTGCCTCGGATCACACGACGAATGGCTAGGCCACTACTATTTCCGTCTTCTTCTACAAAAGTACGCCTCACTCAGCAATTTTCAAAGACCCTCCCTACAACCGACCACAGACAACCCTCCGTCAATAATTGCACTAGTTATGGATCTCGTGTTTTTAGAGTTTTACTGTAGAATTATTCAGTGTTTTATTTTCTCTAATTTCCACAGTTATTTTAACTTTAAAGAGACACAGACGAATAAAATTCATAAATGAAATTCAGCCTTTCACGGAGAGAAATGGGATGTGAAAAATAATTTTAAGGATCGAATTAATAAAAAAGATAGTAGGCATGCTACTAGGCTAAATCTAACTTACGAAAAAAAAAGTTAGTTAATTAACCAGATTATTTATTAATTTTATTAATTAATAAATTTAAAACTTGACGACCAAACAAAATATTAATATAAAAGAGTGGCAAATTAAAACAAAAATTGCGGATGACAAACAATGCAATGCAGTTCATATTGTCACGAGAAATTCTATAAAGCGTTGCAGTTAGTAAAGACACAACGGAGGTGAGCTGTTTTTATTCACTGTTCGATTAAGTTCGTGACTGCCACAACTTTTTCTGGTGTGCCGCGGATAAGAATGTACAACGTCATTAAATAGACAACAGTAATCGATAAAATTATATAACTAATATTTTGTAAAGATATAGTAATTTCACTAATAATTTAGAGAGGATTTTAAGAAATTTCATCTAGGTAATAAATATTTTATTTTGATTATAAAACTGCATTTAATGTTATAAATTGGTTTTGTGGCAGGGCGATAATAATGTAACTTAACGACCCTCATTACGTTTTCACTACGTCAGCCGCTTCTTACTAGTAAAAATCTGTCTTTTATTATCTCGCTATCGTATGGCAATGTATGGCCGGAATCGCTGCTCGACAATGGTGGATGAAAACGTTCAACTTACATGTGCGATTGGTGACGGTAAAATTACCGTCAGCAGGGAAAATTCATAAATTTTATATGTTACAGGCAAAAATAGTTTTAATTACCCTCTCTAAAATCACCTTAAAGATATGAAATACGGCTAAATTATGAGTGATACTTTCATTTCGTTAACCACAGGGACCAACTGCATAGTGAATATCTTTACTTTTAGAGAAAGCAATTCCAAATACTGCCTCTTCTATTTAGGCGCTTTGTATACATCACGGTCAAAAAGAAGGAAGGTTAAAAGTTCATTAAAGATTAAAAAAGAATAAATAATAGCATTAGATCAATCAAATAACTTATTCAGAAAAAAATAATATCATCGATGTAGAAATATTGGATTGACAGTCTTATATGGTTTTTACATATTTCTGTTGAATTTTATCACTGAATAATTTTTGTGTATTTTATTTTAAACACTTCATTGTTAAAAAAAATCAATCCATTTAATAACTAATAATATTTTTTAAATGTTTTTACTTATAATACTACTTAATCCGAAAAAATATTCTTGCGCAGTTCTGCGCAAGTAGACAGACTTTTCGTTATTTTATTCTGTTTCCTTCTGCTCCGCTCAAACACCTGCCTAGTCATTATGATTTTCAAAATTGGTAACGCTACCTAAAAACCCCGAATAATAATGCTAACAATAAATACCGCAGTTAAAGAAATTTCAGCGTTCCAACTTGTATCAACATAACGAATCACACTTTTAACTTGCCCCGCTCAAATTTGTTCGATCTTAATATAGTGTAACTGAAGAATAACTCAACCCACCTTCATCCACATGCACAACTTCTTTGATACACTACTACAACATATCTAAATTTCAATGAAATTGATCTCCTGGTTTCAGGGATTTTCGAGTCGCAAAGTTTTACATATTTATATATATGAAAGGAATCCCCAGTTTAAATGATTGATATTTCCGAACTCCTCATATTTAAAAACGTAAAGAAAATTCATTTTCACTCCCCAATCCCATTATGTGACCGAAAATATTACAGTACATTTCACCAAAAAGTCATTAATAGAATAGTAATAGAAAAAACAAATATAAAATATTTTTTAACCGTTCTAGAAAATTAATTTTTTCAAATAAATTTTGTAGAGATTGTATAATTATTCTGTTTTCCAATAATTTTTTATTCAGTTTAACTTTTTAATTAGGAAAAACACGACTGCTTTTATTAATATTAATAAATAGAAATAGGTCGACCACATTTTAAGAATAGCCGGTCAGTTTTATTTTTAATAATTCACAACAGTCGAGACCTTCTGTCTATCGAGTGTTGATCGATGCCTCTTGAATTATTGAATTCTTCGCTACCGAGAATCAAGGACTATACGATAACCAGTCGTACTGTAACTTCTTTATTTATCCATTTATTCTAATGTAAAATAATAAAATATTAAAAAAACATTCTTACAGTTACTCTACTTCATCGGATATGTTGTTTTATTTCATTCAGCCTCTTTGGAAATACTAAAGGATCTCCTTTGAAAGAAATTTTTCTTTTACATGAACAAATGTATAGATTGCATGGAATATAAAAGTAGATTTATTCACTCTTTTATTTAATCCGTCATTCAAATTTTTATCTTTTTCTGCTCGATTAGACTTTGCCATTATGAGTATAAAATAATTGTTTCACAAACTTGATCTATTAGGAAGGAACTGTATAAATGTAAGCGAGTTAATAAATTATTGTACTGAATTAAACAGTTTTGTCAAAAAAAATCAATGAATATCAATAAGACTATTTTGATGAATCTTTTAAATTTTTTTTTGTAATATTTAGGAATATTTCTTTTTAAAAATTAATAATATGAATTGTAGATTTTAAAATTTTGATGTGGTTACATTAAAATTAGCTAATTAATTAGATTGTAAAAATGTACATTGTAGCAAATTATAGAAAAAAAATTATAAATATATTACTTAATCTTATGGTAATATTAATATATTATAACTTCAGGCTAAATTAGGAAAATATGATGACATAAGATAGTTTTTCCCGCTTCTCTTGATACTGAATTCGTTCTAAAAATCAATTCAGTGAATTTTATCACTACACGTAAAATTTAAGTTTTATATATAAGAACGTAAATTATTAATTTCTTCTGATTTTCTTTTTAAGAAAAAAAAATATATTCTACGAACGGTTGAATAAGATCTTTCCTTAATTATAATTATTGTAGGGGTTATTCAAATATTTTTTTAAATATTGCTGTAAATACACAAGTAATTCCTAAATAAATTATACAAGCAGATGTATTCGTTTGCTGTGTGCTTCTTGACTCTGTATCTGCATCTTTATGCAAACAATAACATTTTGAAAAGTCAATAATTTGTGAAATTAAAACTAGCTTGTAAACTTCGATCATTTTTTTTTGGAATAATTTCTATACCGGTAATTTTAGTGGAAATAATCAACAATAAAAGACTTCATCAGGAAGGTTCTTGGTTCATGTCTCGATTAGGTTTAATTTTTCTTACAAAATTCATTTCTCCACTTTCATTATAAAAAAAAACTAACAATAATCGGGCATCAACGTATATTTTTGAAGAATTTATAAAATGATACAAGTTTTTTTTCTGTTTAAACCGAGCGCTCTAAATACGAGAGTGTTCCTCAATGGATAATTTACAAATAGGTAATGAGTTAAATACTTTGAATGAAATACGTAATCAAAAATTATCAAAGCTTCTATGTGTCAGGGTTGCATGAGGTTGTTTCTGTTTCTTTTTCTGTTTAGCCTCTGAAATCACCGTAAGGTGCTACTTCAGAGGATGATTGAGGATGATTAGTATAAAGGTAAATGAAGTGTAGTCTTGTATAGTCTCAGTTCGACCATTCCTGAGATGTGTGGTTAAGGTTTATAACCCATATCATGTTGAAAACCGCTTCATAAATTCAAAAAATAAATTATTGCAGAATTATCCGTAAATTAAACTTTAAAATAAAAAATTAATGGTACTTTAAATTTTTTTAAATAGATTAAAATTTTGAAACTTTTACTGTTATAATATAATTATTGAAATCGATATTGTGTGAGAATTAACAGTTTTTAACTTCAAATAACTTATGCAGTATTTTTTAAATCATAACTTTAATTTTTAAACAAATTTAGGGTCTGCCAACTTAACGTCAAGTCAGTGGAACCGCTTAGAATAAGTCCAATTAAAATTCAGTCACTGAGATTTAATTCATACCAAAGCTACATTCTGTTATTAATAATTTGTCGTTTTTTATTTCTGGTATTTTTTTTTTTTTATTATCTTAAAGTTCTTTCTTTATAAAAATAAAGTTTTAACCTACTGGGTTAGTCTAGTGGTGAACTTTTATATGGATTTAATTACTAGATTGTGGATACCTGTGTTCTTTGGTAGTTGGGTTTCAGTTCACCCCACATCTCAGGAACGGTCTGTACAAGACTCACTTCGTTTACATTCATACATATATCATCCTCATTCATCCTCTGAAGTAATAACTTACGGTGGTTCCGGAGGCTGAACAGAAAAAAGAAAGAAAAATAAAGTTGAAAGAAAATTGCATAATATATTAGCCGAGAAAATGGCTTATTGTCATACGAGTTAATTATGACTTTTAATCCGAGTTAAATAAAGGGATGCTATTATCTAGACATCATCTAGCGGACCCTCAGTTTGTTTAAAAAATGGAATTTCAGTAAAAATATTGCAGTTTATAAAAGCGTAAAAGTAACTTATTTTGTAATGAGTTAATTCTTGCCACATCTATTGTTAACTCTTTATTATAAACACTTCACCTATATTGTCATCATGTTTAAAACCCTCAAAGATTTCTTTAAAGAGATTAAGCTGTAGTGAAAAAAAAATTACGTACGCTATTTTCAATTAAAAAACAGCTAATTGTCGTACAAGTGTTTCAGTAATTGCATTCGTTATTTTACACTGCCTTGCCTATTTATTTCAAGTTAGCCGATGTTAAATCGAACTGCGGTAATTTTTTTTTTTTTAATTTGTTTATAATGTAATGTAATCCAAAAAATTAATTCCAAATGTTCTAAGCGTATGCTAATTACGTTAGCGCTAGGCCTTCCCATAGATGAGGTTTAACTTTTCAAGTTTCGTCCAGATTAGATGTATTTTAACGCTGTCGGTTTCCAGATATTGTCACCATTTAGTTTTAGGGTTCTAATTAAGTACTTACACTTGTCTTGATATCCAATAATGTTATAAATAACATATACACTCACAAAATAATTGATAGATACAACTGCTTACAAGTTTCGAATCAATAAAACTGCACCAAAAATCTCAAAATTTACAAAATATCATGTACATGAAGAAAAAAATTGTTTCTAAAAGAAAAGTGTCTGTTTAAATCTGTAATTTTGATATTCATAAGATGATAATAAATTTTACATTAATGTATAAGATGATTTTTTTTTTGTTTTGTTGACATAATGCAAAGAAATTTGAATATAAATAAAAACGAAAGTCAAACATTGAATTTAAGGTATAAAAATAAAACGTTTGATGCTGTTCAAGGCTGTGCTCACCTTGACTGTTAACAAATGAAGATATCAAGAATGCAAAGGGGGTTATTCCAAACTAACTATTTGGAACGAGGTAATATATGCGATGCATATCGAATAAAAACATTTTCTTAGCATATGATTGTATAAATTATGTATTTTTATTACTTCAATTTGTTTTCATGAAATAAACGCTTTGATTTTCTTTTCTTTTTTTATTTGTGCTGTGCTCGTACATAGTGATTAGCTGTTTACGTAAACTACATCCAAGGTTGAAATAAATACAAAGAAGCAAATTAAAATCGTGTTTTTATACATTATTTATACAGTATTTTAACAAGAGATAATACGTGTATAGTATCACTCGTGTTTTTACTACACGTTTCCATTTCGTTTATAAAATTTATTGAGTGTATGTTTATTTTTGGAGTATGTGTTTACGCCCTTATAGTTTTATATTAATGCTTTTGAGTTTACTAGAATTTGATTGAAGTAAACAGGAAATTATTGATTTCTAGTATAAAAAATCTGTCATTTTGACTTTTTATGAAGATGTAGTAATATATTTATTACTTCTACAAATTTTTGCTTATTTGTATTGTGGGAACAAATACTCCAAATACAATAATAACTGAATTGCTGCTTTAAAACACCTGCTTCTTTGCTTCTTTTTTTCTCCACCTTGGAACCATACCTACTTTGATATAAACACAATCCCAAGGGAGATTCAGAAGAAATTTCTTTCTTGTGTACTTCTTCTAACATCTTTGTCTGGATAATCTTAATTGACATTGTGGACACCCATGTCATGATTGTTTGGTCTGCAGTGTAGTTTCATATCTGGAACTCCTGAATTCTCCACGCTATGCTCTCCTATGCTGCACAACCGATCGCACAAGAAACCGTGAGTTCTATGCTATCTTCTTCCCTGCAATAATCCCAATCCGTGAAAGGTCTCGGCGACCGTGGACTCAAGTATGCTTTAAATCACTTGTGGCTGGTGAGAAATTGAGTCAATTTGTTCCTCAGTTCCCTATTTTTGCCAATCAGCCATTTCTAGAGGTCTGGGATCAGTCTGTATTTCCATCTTCCCTTAGTCGACCGAACCCATTCTTCTTTAACTTTGGCTAGCATCAGAATTTCATATTATTATGCTGATGTGATAAATTAATATTTGTTAATATTACTTAAATATGATTTGTATCATTATTACAAATTATTTATTTCTCATTAAAATTCTGGAATTTCCTGGGAATCTAAAACTTGGATAAATTTTAATGGTAAAATATAATCTTGTCTTATCTAAACTTTATTATTGTTATATAGTTTCTTTTTTTATTGATATAACATTAAATTTAAATAAATTAAAAGAAAGCATGAAAGTTGGAGATCCCTGGGCATCTATTACAGTACAAATATATATAAATAGACCAATGGATAATTTTGTATGTGATATTCCCATCAATTTTAAATTACCACATTTTGTTTTCATCAGATAGTTATTGATACAAACTTCAAGAGTGCACTGCTATTCAATCAGATGTCTGTTATATACAGCTCCCTTTTTCTGTTTAGCCTCCGAAACTACCGTAAGGTATTACTTCAGAGAATGAATGAGGATGATATGTAGGAATGTGAATGAAGTGTAGTCTTGTACAACCTCAGGTCGACCACTTCTGAGAAGTGTGGTTAATTGAAACCCAACCACCAAATAACACCGGTATCCACGATCTAGTATTCAAATCTGTATTAAAATAACAACCTGTTATATACAGCTGTTTTCATGTTCATTGAACATGTTGATTCTAAAATGTGAAGATGTTTACTAGTGAAGAAAGAGTGTTTGCTTTGTAAACCTGGTACAAAGATGATTATACTTTAATAATAAATGGGAGGGATAATCATTTCTGCACCATGTCTACAACTTACGAAAGGGGTCTTCCATTTTAATTCAACAAATGATAAGTGCATCACTATTTTTAATTTTGATGATATTTGGTGTATTATAACTACTCACCTTGTGGTGACTTACAATAGATCTTCAGTAATGCATGTATTTTAGAGTTTACTGAACAGCAAATAACATTGATATCTTTACGAATAGATGTACTGAAACAAAAGATAACTAAATATTTAGATAATTCTGAAATTTAGATAAATATTTTCATATTAATGGGAAAAGTTGCCTTGCCCCATTAGCTATCACACTAAACCAGTTAAGAAATCTCTTTGAGAAATATCTTTGATATTTTCATCAAGCAATCTGAATTTAAAATTAATTCCAGGCAGAGCACTATTACTAATTGCTTAAACAAATTACAAAAACACAAGATAATACAGAAAGTGAACTGGAATGTCAAGATATATTTTAGTCTCAATGTATTATAATCGAGTCTGTGAATAAAGCTGTTCAGACTTGCCATTTCTCCCATTAAGGTTCAAAAATTATCAAACAGCGTAAAGAAACCAATTTAAAAAAAATAAGTTAGAAAAATAGCTGAGTCAGTTACCAGTAAATTAAATGATTCCTTTGATTTAAATATTTCTATAGAAGAAATCAGTTTAGTATCACAAAATGTTACTGATTTGGGTAGGGCATATGAAGAATTAATCATTAAAATAAAGGATAAAAAGAAAACAGTTACTACAACCCAGGAAATAATGAATATTTTAAGTTTATTACCAAGCAGCTGGAACATTCAAAAT